>BMAV01012752.1:0-31683 GCA_019973955.1 Trichonephila inaurata madagascariensis
ATGAGAGTAAACTCACTTACCGCTAGTTGTTGCAGTCGGATGTAGTCATCTAGCCTTCTGGTCTGGTCCAGGAAAGTAGGATCGTTGACGTCGTCGATTCCTGCAATTTGTAGTCCTCTGAGAGAGGATTTGATTGATTCAATAACAATTCCGAATTTTTCTATGTCCTTATTAATAGCTCTGAGCCTTTCGCAGTTGGTGATGGTCGGGCTTTCCGGTCGAGAGGAGTTTGTAGAAGATGGGAGTGAAAGTTCCATGACATTAATCGTGTCCAGGTTCAAGTCCGTGTTCGTGGCCATAGTCGTGATCAGGAGTTTGGTAATGGTGGGAAGGGTAGTCGTTCAACTAGCAGCCGCCCTATCCTTTAAGCTCTTAAAAGAGCTATAGGGACGACAAAAAGTAAGCACAAGTCGAAACAAGTGGTCAGTTGTGATACTGGTACAGAGCGTATAGATGACGCGTCTGCACTCTAGCGTGTCTCAAGTGAGAATCAAAAATCATGGACAACAGCTGAGCTGTGTGGGTCTTATCTATCGCCCGCTTTGAAGGAGAGGCCATATGGCAAGTCTTTTTGCCTGGGGTGTCGGGGAAGAAAAGAGGGGTTGCAGACAACTGGTTAACCCTCCAAATGTTTTGGTCTGTCCTGAAATACCATTTCGAAAACATTTACTGCTTTTTTGCAAACTTCTTCGAAAGTGCAAACGGTTTCATTCACATTCCTCCTTTTAAGTTCGTGGGAGGTCCAGTGGGAAAGAGTACTTAACTGTCTCAACATGAAACTTTTTGGCATTGAAACGGAACGATGAATTATTTGTTTCAGGATGTTGACTAGAGCAGACGTGTGCGTCTGAGCTCCGAGGACACTCGTATTTTTCCCACGTTCAGGATATCATAAATGGAATTTCGGATGCCAGTTAACGATTGTTCAAGAAAGCATACTATATGCAATGAGATAGAAGGCACGACATATTAGCCAGCCACTATCAAGATTTGGATAAAACTCCGGATACGGCAGAAAACCACGAGATAAAGGAAATTCTCCGAGCTGCCTTGAAGGAAACTCTACAGAAAAAGGCTGATTTGTGTGTGGTGAGTGAACTTCGTTCCCTCCCCCCATGTTCCACTTTTAATTGCACTTGTGATGCAAATGCTACTAAAACTCTCTCTCTCTTAAGTAATGAACCCAGTACTGAAAAAGCTAACCAGGATAGCACTAATCCTACTGAAATCATTACCACCCCCAAGAGCGATAAAAATAAGATCAAAAAGAAAAATAAAAAACGCAAGATTAAAAAGGATTCTTCGGAAGACTTTGCTTTTCCCAAAAAGACCGCCAGACCTGTCTCTCCTTTGGTAAGTGAGCCAGTCACAATATCAAATAGTTTTTCAGATCTCGAATCTGAAAATGATCAAGCGCAAGTCGCAGTAGAATCAGATAAAACCATTGAAATACCCCAACCAAGGCCCCCACCCCTATTCACTTAATGATTAAAGAGAACTTCAGAGAACAACTTAAAATAATTTATAAAAAATTCCCTAATTTAGTTAACAAAAATGTAGGAAAATTTATTAAACTTTTAGCAAATGATGATAACGAATATCATGAACTTACCCAAACTTTAGAAGCAGACTCTGACTTTGAATTTTACGTAATTAAACCAAAAATAAATAAACCAATAAAAATTGTAATTAAGGGACTCCCAATTTTCACTAAAATTCAAGATATAAACTCGGATTTAGAGGAACAAGGATTTATGGCTGAAAATATAATTCAATTAATTTCTAAGAAAACCAAGGCTAAACTTCCATTCTTTCAAGTCACACTCCCACGCAATGCTCATAACTTAAAAATTTTCGACCTTAATTCCCTTCGATATATGCAAATTAGAGTTGAGGTCTTCCTCGTCAGAGGAGTCACTCAATGCTTTAATTGTAATAATTTCTTTCACACGGCAGAAAACTGCCACTTAAAGCCAAGATGCCTTAAATGCGGTAAGGAACACGCAACGAAACAATGCACTATCAAGGAGAAACAGGATAACCCATATTGCATTAATTGTAAGGATTACGGCCATACGGCCTGTTATACCAAGTGTCCCAAATTTCCTCAACCTAAGAAGGGCTCGTCCCTTCCAACTGCAAAGAAATTTACTAGCAATGTCTGTAAGGAAGGAGTTTTTCCTTCGCTGACATTGTCAGCGGAGTCCCCTACCCCCAATTGAAAATCTCAAAGAAAAACCAAGTAATTCTAAAAACAATAGCAAAAGAATCCGAAGGAACCCTCAGTGAAGACGATAACTCTAATGATTTAGCTCAAGTTATTGAGCTTGTCAATTTAATTTATAAAATAGTGAAAAGATCGCCTAAAATTTTACAACTCTTGCCTAAACTTAAAAATGCTGAAAATAATGCTGATCAAGCCTACTTAATTGTAGAAGCTATGATCGATAACTGATAAATTTTCTACCTACCCTTCAATACTAATATACTTCTAATTACCCCCTTTTTACTTTTAATTTCTTTTAAATATTTCAATCGAATCTCACTATTTCAATTTTTTCTAAGTTTTCCCCCAAGTTCACTCCCATCAGCCGATCCAAAGCCTTCTACCCTCAGGAAAGTTCCTGCCACGCCATTGGTCCATGAGATTGAAACCACGCCTACCATCTTCATCCAAGCTAACAACACCAGGCCAACTTCACTAAACTAAAATTAGATGATCGCGGGCGCCGGCGCCGCGAGGCGCCTATTCCCAGAAGAAAGGGAGGAAAAGAAAAACCATATCTTAGAAAAATAAACAAATAACGCGATCTCACCCGAACGGTGAGGAATGAACATGCCCCCAAGCACAGCGTTCTATTGAAGCAGAGCGCTGGCGGGATGGAAGGGGAGAAGCGCAGGAAGGGGTGTGGGACGGCCAGAGGCCATCAATCAAGAAGGTTACAGTTCACCAAATGAACCCAATCTGAATGATGTGTTGTTACGAGACTGCTTATGAAGTTGGGAGTGTGAAAAGAGTGAAATTGTAGTGTTATGGGGGGCGGAGCGGGTTTCTCCACTTCGTTGAAGAGTATGCATATTTAATTTTAGGATGAGGATAAGTGAACAATGTTTGTGCTTTAATAATTGAATTTTCGTGAGATTCGATAGATTTAAAAACATTTCTAGAGAGTTTAGTGATGTAATTAGAAATCGGCTCCATGTGTAGGTCGTTGGAGACGTCTTTCCCGAACGTACCAGGGTGCGTTGGTCATGACGCGAAGTATTTTATTTTGAACTACTTGTATTTTTTTCATGTGGGTGGCAGCCGCCGCTCCCCAAACCGGGGAAGCGTACGTGATCACTAGGCCAACTTCATTACCAGATAAAATACGGAGGGATAAGCTTTATCCCAGTGCCTTTCAATTATTCAACAGTGGGAAAGATTTTATTACTCACACACACACAGTTCGGCCTCTGTTAATTTAAAACCGGGAGATCACCCCTTCACAGCTGTAATGTTGCCTTGGGCAAAAAAAGTGGGACTTTTTTTTGGTTGTTCCTCGATCTGTTCAGTTACGGAAAAATCACAAGAAAATGAAGAATAAAAAAATCCTGAAAGTAATGCCGTGTTTAAAGTTGAAAAATGTTAGTTTATTTTTTTTGAACAAAGCAAAATTTGTTTCTGTCATTTATGAAAATTAATTTTTTTCTGCTAAATAAAGTTATTTTGGTATTACGAAATAGCCAGGAAAAACACCCTGTATTTATTGTTGAATTGAGACTAAGAAAATACAGCACATCTTAATGTTTTTTTTAAAAAAGTAATGAGAAAAAAAAAAAAGATCATTACATACGATGATTAGATTTATGAAATAAAATTAATCTTCCTCTATTCAATTATGTTTTAAATTTAATATAACATTAAAAGGGATTTCAACACTTTAAATTTATATAAATTTTAATCCTATAAATGATATTTTTATGTTAAATGAGAATTTTTTCGGAAAGAGTCTAACTTTTGTTTCATAGTGTTCTTCTCCTTTGTAACAACTTGTAATAAGTCAAATTATCTTCTCTACATAGGCATTTGTGACGGAAAACTTAGTCAAAAAATTTTTAATTTTAATGTGGATATATTTTTCTTCAAAAAGGGAAAGAATTTCTATCTATTTTCAAGTCAAGTTTAATTTTTTTTTCTTTCTGTTTCTTTAGTGTTAAATGGAAAATTCTCATCGATAACTACATTTCACCCAATTCAGTCATTACAAATTCTATTGTGAGAAAAAGTTCTGCCCAATTAACTTTGTTTTTTAAAACAGTAGACTTAAAACAATTTTGCTCAGTGAAGTTAACCGACAGTTCCGCAATGTATCCATACCAAATTTTAAAAACATTTTTAACATTTGGAAATGTATCTTGCATTAAATTTTTTGAGTATACACAAATATTGTCTGCTGTGGGGAAGATATAGTATGATATGTGGTGTATGGTTTTGAAAGAATGTTTTAGTACGCGTGTAGAGTATTTTTGAAAATTTAAATATCACTGAAGCTGATCACATATAACTGCAAATGAGCCTTATTTTAGTGGTATCAAAATAAAACACTTCACTGTTAAACACTGTTTCACTGTTAAAGTTGCTTACAACTTCTATTCAAATTGTAAAGAAACTGAAATATAAATATATCTTACAGCAGTCAAAAATATTCACATAATATGTAAGAATCCTATTCCTCCACTTATTTAAGTACATTTTAAAAACTGTAGCTGAAAGCAATTTTTTATATTTATAAACTAGGCATAAAAACTCACACAGTTATAAAATTATCTTAATCATTTTTAAATATACTACTATAAAACGCACATGGATTGTAAGATAAGTTCTAAAATTCTTAAAGCTTTCAGAGGAGCAAAAAACGTATAATTTTGGATAGAACAAAATTTTAATATAATACTCAAATACACATGTTATTAAGCAGATACATTTGAAAAATCAAAGTTCCTTCTGAAATAAACGTAATCGAAGGAAAAATGTTTTATTTGCAAATGATTGGAAATAAATGTTTATCTAATGGGTATCCTAAGAGTTGGGCAATCCTCAAACTTAAAACTCAAACTCAGTGGCACAACGGCCGATGAAGGCCAGGAACTACTATGCTGTGACGAAGCCGATCTCTTCCCCCTATTTTCTAACAGATTCCTTGCCCCTTGCCGACAGACGTTGCGAAAATTCCAGGCATTTTCCTAATTGCTGGGAAGGAATTTCGTAACTGGGTGGTCGAGTTTCGGAACCTTTTTTCCCAGCTGACCGAACTGTCAAAAAGAGGCGCCTTAACATTGTGTATTCTTTTTCCCACAACTCGGTGACGACGGCGCGTCTGAGAACGTACAAATGTGCACCCAGCCTAGGCACCTCTTGGACTAGTGAACAGGTAACGAGACCGATTTGGCGCGGCAGAAGGGTAAGAGATCAAGGGATCCGAGACCGGAAGGCGGCAGAAGAACAAGAGGGATTGAGGCCGACAAAGAGATCAGAGAGAGGATATAAGAAGGGCGAGAGAGTCCATACGAAAAGACTGGGTTTTATTTTATTTATTTATTTATTTTTTTGATAATTTTCATTCTGAAATAAATAGTTAACCAAGAGCTGTGGGAAATCACATTACAGCTATACTATTTATATATCTGGTGGCAGCGGTAGGATTTAAATGGAATAAATGCTGGAATTTACTCCTGAATAGTAAAAAGGATTATCTTCTGAATCGAGTGTGACGGATTCTTTTGTGTGTGTGCGCGATATACGAGTGAAACTGCTCAGTCAAGAGTGTGGACTGTTTATACCAGTCGAGTTAAAAGTTCGCCGAAGGAAAAAAAGGGTGCGGCTCTAAGGAGAACTGCTTCAATCGACCAAAGAAGTGAAGGCGCAGCACCCCATTGGGCGAGAGGGTAAGTCCTTTTTCTTTGAGATTATGCTCAGAGCAGAGCAGCGATTTATTTATTTGTTAGCTTAGTATTTTTAGGAAATCTAAGTGAATTTTGTGCTCGCGCTAATGAATTTTGTTTGCCAAGAGTCTAAAAGAGTTGTTTTAGTATGAAAGTGTGCTTTTTTCTATTATGTTAATTTGTGTACGGGTCCAGAATCATAGAATTGAGTTTTTATTTTATGATATTGATAGAGGCATACGGTTGTAGTGTAAAGTTTATATTGTCAATTTTTGCATAGTTACTTTACAGTTTTTTAGCAATACCATTAGGATTGTATTGTTTTGGTATAAATGTGATTTTTTCATTTATTGTAGCACTCTTGTTTAGGTGTTTATTGTGTATTATTGCATAGTTACTTCGGGGTATTTTAGTTGTACTAATAGGATTGTATTGTTTTGGTATATGTGAGTTCTCTTCAATTTATTGTAGTACTGTTGTTTAGGTGTTTATTATTGCATGATGACTTTCCTTTTAAGATTAAGAAAAGGTGACTTGTTAGAGGTAGCAAGGGAATCAGGGGTGGATAGTCAACGGTGATCTAAGAAAAGTAGAAATTAAGGATAGAATTTTACAAAATGAGAATAATGATATAGAAAAGATTAAAGCGGTAATGGAGGAAGGGTTACTTCTAGGGTTACTTTATTTTTAACTCCCCACCCCCTTTTTCATGAAAAAAAGCAGAATTAGTGTTTCTGAAGTGATTAAAGTCTTTATTCGTGCAGCAAAATATTCTTTTTCATAAAATATAGTATTATTAATGTGTATTTAGCAGGTTTTCGGTAATTTTATTCTAAAGTAACGTTTTAAAAATTTTGTACGTAGATTGCATACACGAGGCGCCATCTGCAGATTTTGTAATAAAGCTTGCCAAATATGGCGTCAGAAAATTCTGGAAGCAAGGATATATGCATTTTTCGTAATTTTAAAATTTTCTAGACTATTTCTGACATTTCTACCTTTCAAGGCGGATTTATAGGAGTAATTTACGTTCTCAGCAAAAGTTTTACGCCTGAATAATGCGATTTCATTGTGCAAAAGTACCCCAACCATGTCAGTGCATTTGGCAGTCCCCCTTAAATAAGGATAATTCTTAAGTAATAAAGCTTTTTTATATAATATACGTATGTCTACGTATACTTATTTTGACGCTATCAACTAAGTTTTGCTAATGAAATCATTTTCTTATATTTTCCAAAAAAGGATCCCCAAAGATTTTTGATACAGGGTCTGCTCATTACAATCTTAAGTCTATCACGAAAAGCGCCTCTTTGTAAGGTACAACTTTGGTACAAAAAAAAGCTTTGATATATTACCTAACCTATGGTATAATGAAACATTCCAATAGTACCTCAGAGAAACTAGAGAGAAATTTTAAAAAACACTGTTTTAATTTCTAAACGTAAAATTTTAACCTGTACTTCCTCGTTGGGTTTGGAAACCTTTCTTATTGGTTAAGTTTTAAATATTACTCCCATTATTCCCCACCCCCCCCTTATTTAAATGAAGTTTGATAAAGTTGGGTTTTTCGAAAAATTATTTCACTTTTTTAATGATAATAAAATACGATTTTTTATAACGAATAAATATTTTATCTACCCCCTATCTGGCATGAGTATCATTCCACGGGTATAAAGCTTCTGAATGTTGAAGAAAATAAGCTGATTCAAATCATTTTTGACGTACTCATTTGAAACAAAGATTTTGCTTTTCTAATGTCATCAAAATCGAAATTAGTAATAATCTCCAAGATGTGGAGAATGGGGTCGAGGTAGTACATTGTATCTTAGCTATAAATGTTCTTGTCGAGTTATCAAACTTATATGAGGTTTTGCATTATCTTGGTGGAAGTTGTTGTAGAAATCTAAATTTCTGTCAGTAATATAAATGATCAGTATTTTTAGACTTAAATGTAAAGAAACTTATTTGTGAAATTAATATGCATAAAATTAAGAAGGGAGGACTATTAGTACCTTGCCAACTTAAGTATTATAATTCTATCTATATTTATGTGTCAAGTTTTTGAAAATTATTAAAGCAGATTATATCAAAATTATTTCCTTTATTAAAAAGAAAAATTGAATAAGTTTTTTTACAAATATGCCTTTTGTTTTGTCAGCTAAATCAGTAAATATAATTCGAGACCATTTTTTACGCATATGAGAAGTTATGTGAACCAAGAAAAGCAAGTAATAAATTTTTTAAAATCACTTTTATTTCTGTGAAAGAGTTAAAAGAACAAACACAGAACTGAAAACACTGGGAAATAATTAACGGGCGATGTATATATATAGATCAACAAAATATAATTTTTTTTAAATTTTTTTAAGAAATATTTTGGAAATATATTTACATTAAATGTATTTCAAATAATTTTTTTTATCGTGATATTTTAATTTGTAAAATTTGCCATGAATTCAGAACATGAGTTTATATATGCAATCAGTTTTTATTTTCAGTTATTCTGTATATTTGTTTTTATTTTCAGATAACACAGCTTGTACATTTCAAGACCTCTATCACTTTCCTTTTCAATGTTTTCAAACAGGAAGAGGCAACCAGACGTCAAGCAAACGAGGGGGGTGGAGGCTGGTTTTGTGTACACAAAACGGTTGCTAGCTCCACACCAACACAACAATTACAATCCAGACGGACCACATTCTTTCACAGTTGGGTTCACTTTCCTGTTTTATTCTAATCTGAAAGAGAGGTGAGTGGCAAGTGTTCACAAAAACACGTTTAGGATCCTCGACTAACTATTGAAACCATAGTTCGAGCTAACTGTTTGAAGTCGTATTTTCATAGCTAAATTTCCTCTAAAGTGGAATGTGGCGTTTTTAATTAGAATCAATTCTGAAATTATCTGTATTTAGTGTAATTGACAACCATTGGAAAAATGCAGGTCAGAATAGGGGGTATTTTTCTTTTATTTTAAATAACATTGGGATTTTCCTTCGTTCCCCGCATTCAGTAGAATTCGGACTTAATTAATCTTCAATAAAAAAAAAAAATTCGATAAAGAATGAATAATTCCGTTCTAGATTTGATATTTGAAACATTTATATTGACTATGGAAACATTACTTACTTTTCTGCGGGGGACCAAAGAAAACACGACAAAATTAAGGCTTACACAATTTTATTGAATTACGTCTAGATAGATTTGATCAAGAGCAACTACCTATTAACACTAGAAAGACTGAAATTTAGTATATACCTATATTGCCCAAAAGCAGTCAAAGCCATTGTGAAAGAATGATTGATGTGTAAAGAAATTTGTTTAAAATTAACTTTTAATATTTTTTATTTATTTACAGTCATATAACAAGTTATTAGTAAATACTAACAATAAACAAAAATTTACTTCACTTGGAAAAAAAAATATTCTAAGAAATTGTGCATTATATATGTAATCGTTTTTCTAAATAAAATTAAGAAGCAGTTAAAACGACTTCTTTGGGCAATCTAGTGTTAAGGGCGGTCTCGCATTTATTGGTTTAATAAACATTTTTTAAATGTACTGTTCTTAAATAATAATTATTACGCGACCCATTGCTATCAATGCTTCAAAATAATTGCTGAAAAATAAAACTTAAAGTTACTTTGAAATTTTATGTATTTTAATCACGTAGACAAATAAATTATGATACATAAACATATTATATTAAATCTTTTTTTTTTTTTTTGAGACTCTAGTTAGACTCCTTGTGTGCTGACAAGTATAACACAAGGCTTACAAACGTAAGTCAATACTCAAACAATAGTAATAGGAAATTACATAGAAGGAAATATTCCCAAATGGGAACCAAAAGGGGGAGTGAATACAAATACAACAAATACAGAAAAAAAAACAAGATTCCCCCTGTGAACGGAGATAATCAAAATTAAAAATTATACAATGAGGAAGATAAAAAAACATGATCACAAAAATTTTTCAAAATACAAATACATAAAGCATACATACATAGGCATATATATATATATATATATACACACATACATACACACATATATATTCATGTACAGAAAATGTTAACAAACACACAAAACTTACAATCTAAATAATACAGTAATAAATGCTATTAATGTATGCACAAAATGATGTGAAAGATGATTTGCCTTGAACAAAGGCAGAGAAAGGAGGAGGCCACACTATATATATTGTTCTTTTGTAGGCAATTCATGAGTGTAAGTCTTTCCGAAGCGAATTTAGTACAAGCAAGAATCAGATGCTTGGCATTCTGGACTGCGTCACTGGAGCAAGAACACTGATCAGTAGGTGACAAATTGAAGCGCTTTAAATGGGATTTAAAGTTTCCATGTCCAGTTAGAAACTGGGTAAGTTTAAAATTAGGTTGAAAGTGCTTAGCCTTTAAACGGTTCTGAATAGAAGGAATAAATTATATTAAATATTTGTCTTTAAATAAATACTAATACAGGAAATGCAATAAATCTTATTCTAGAAACAATAAAATATAAGTTTTAATACATATGAAAATAGTTTAGATTTCCTTATTATTTGTAAAGTCTTAAATTTAAAATATTATAAATTAAATTTTATTTTATTTGCGCTTGATAGTAATTATGATGAAAATGAGCTCAACAACTTTTGAAAGTAAACATTCCAATTAAAATAAATTACAAATTAATAATTCTTTTTTTTACAATACTAAACAAAAGAATATTTATTTATGTTATGGAAATATTTTAACTGCAGAAACACTATTTATTCTTGAAATCAGGGAAAGATCTTACAGAAAAGAAACGCATTTAGTGAGAACTCGGGAAAAAGTGTGGGGCGAAGAAAATAATTGTCACTTGTCTGAAAAGAACAAAAATGAAATGATGGCCTAGGATAGTGTTGGGGAAAGGCAATCAGTTGTTACTTGGTTGCTGTAAACGTCCACCATAGTTGTTATAAACATGAAAATGATGATTCACAAACATTCCATTGTACATGAAAGCATTTTACTCTTAGAAAAAACGATTTATCCCATATGTCTCTTTTACCCTTTTTGTGACAAAAAGCACCAGCTTACTCCCTTTGCAAATAAAAGGCGAAGAGAAAGCGATATTTTATGACTGCGCCTTGGGTCAACTGACTACCTTGCGTCCCCATGTTCAAGGCTCTCATCAAAATTTGGTTTGATAACATTTACTCTGTACATGTATATATATTTGTTTCTATACATATGTGTATATTTGAATCAGTAGCGCACCAGAAATTTTTCAAGGGGGTCCGGGGTCGAAAGTTCACCATTCTTGCTCCTTTTGATTTTATCGATTTTCGGGAACAAAACACAGTAAAAAAACCTTATTGAATAAATAATTAGCATTAACTAATAAAATTAATCATTAATAACAAATACTTAATTAAATTTTACGTATTATATACTTAGAACTATAATCAATCAAAAAACAAAATCGACGGCTTTGGGGGGGGACCCCAGGACCCCTCCCTTGTCTGAGCTACTGATTTGAATACATATGTATATATATATGTGTGTATGTATGCCTTATGTATTTTTATTTTGAAAATCTTATTATGATCACACATTTTTCCGAATCTTCCCCGTTGTATGTTTTTAATTAATGAATTTCTCCGTTTGCATGTGAGCAATCTTGTATTTTATTCTGTATTTTTTGTATTTTTAATCCATTTTTGTTTCTTTCTCTTTTGTTTCTGTATCCTTCTTCTTGAAACTTATTACTCCTATTGATTGAGTATTGACTTGTCGGCACACAAAAAATCTACTAGAATCTCAAAAAAGGATAGTAATCAATTTTGTAATTTTGATCCTTGTTTCACAGAAATTTTTGTAATTTATATGAGAGAATTTAGCTCATTTTTTAAAAAATTATTATTATTATTTTGAAATATTTCTCTTTCTACGAATAAAAAAGTTTTAGTAATATTAGCTGATTTTCAATTTTTTTAATTTTGCACTTGGGTTAACACATTAAGAATTCCTAAAAAAAAATATTATGTGTTAGGTATCCGAAAAATATCACTTATTTTCAAATCACGAGTAAAAATCAATTATAAATTATTTATATACATAAAATTATGTTTGAGTACATTGGAAATCTCAAGAGAATTACTCCTTATTCAATATCGTATTTTTCGCATAATAATAAGCTAGTCTATTTTCGGTTTATATATACCAGTAGCGCACACAAAAATTTTTCAAGGGGGAGCGGTTCAAAAGTTCACCCTTTTGGTATCATGCTCCAATACACCGCCCAACATATTCTTTTGATTTTGTCGATTTTCGGGAACAAAAACAATACAAAATTAATTATTGTATAAATAATTAGCATTAATTAATAATACTAATCATTAATAACAAATACATAATTAAATTTTATGTAATATATACATAGGATTATAACTAATCGAAAAAAAATCAAGGACTATAGGGGGTGACCGGACTTTTAGGACACCCCCTGGCGTGCGCCACTGATATATACCTAAGTGATTATATAATTAACACTGATACCTTTCGTATGCATAAATGTCGCGTTTATTTACACATCTCGTATTTATAAACTTGAATTTATATCAGTATCAGCAATAATACTGAGCTTCTTGTTTGAAACTCCAAACACCACAATTCTGTATGCACCGTTAAGTGGAGCACACAGGAATTTTTCTATTTATTATTTTATGGTCTAAGGTCGGACGTCCACCATTCTCGTATCAGACTCCAATGGAGTATCTGCACAGACAGTTGGAGCCAATCGGGTAATCACGTGATTCCTTTGGCAACATTCACACTTGTTTATTCATAGCTTGGTTTTTCCTATATGAATGTTGATGACATTCTTGTGCCTTAATTTTATCTAATTAAAAGTATATGGTATTGTATTTTTTGCATTATCCTATACTCAGTTTCACCTTAAGTTGGCAGCGCTGGGAAGGGTACGATGACCAATTTACAGCCGCTACGGGTTACTCTAGGAGAAGAGTGTGACTATAACAAATAAAATTCTCCATATTTGGCGAGAAGGAAAAAAATGCTCTTGAAAAATTTGTTCTTTAAAATTGTATAGGTTTTTGATAATAGTATAAGCCTTTTATTTAATCCCAGATATTTAAGGTTTGCATTTCAATATGTTTAAAAATATTGATTAACTATCAAGTCCCTAAAGCAAATAGGGTTTTTATTTGGCGTGAATACTTTGGAAGAATGTAATCTTGAAAACCGGTTTTTCAGCCAAATGTTGTTGTTGTCCCGCCAAAAGTCAAGTTGTTGTTTTCAACTGTATTCGTTCACGGTATTAAAGAAGAAATGCTTTTAAGATGTGATTAACTTAAAATATATCTTTAAACCCACAATTTCTATAATACATGATACTTTTTAACAATTTTCTGTGCATTTGCTTCGTTTAAAATTTCCCAAAATTGTTGGAACTACTTTTCAAGCGTTGTTACATTCCCTCCCTTTTCCCCAACGCTGCCAACTTAGGTGAAACAGGTATAGTATATATATTTGTTAGGAAATAATCAAAAACTCTTTTATGTTTTTTTTTTTGGGTTTTTTTTTCTTTTTTTTTAGGTAATTCCCCTTTTCGACTGGTGTTATGGCATATTTTTTAGGTTGGTTCTAGAAATTTTTATAGTTTTTGGGTAACTTAGGCTCTTGTTATTTTAGTTCTTAATTAATTTAGTAGTTATTTTTTAATAGTTCTGCGCTGAATGGTTCCCCTATTGATCAAAACTACTATTTTTAATTGTATCAATAACAATGTTTCATTTCCAAAAAAATTCACACCTATTTTATACAAACATTCAGTTAGGTGTGAATAATATTTAAAAAAGTCTGTTTTTTAATTTTAATTAATAATTCAAAGTCAGGAAAAAAATTTATTCTGAATTTTTCAATTTGATGATAATTTTTGGGAAAAATGTTTACAAAAAAATTAAAAAAATGTTTCTTTAATTTTTTCCTTCCAAATTTTCTATTTTCTATATTTGAGTTATTCTTTGCTGTTAAAAATAATTCATTTCTTTCTCTTTAAATTAAAAAAACAATATTCTTAAGGGGAAAAGGGAAAACCCTTAAAAAGGGGGTAAAATTTTTAGAAATGATTTCATTTAATTTGATATTTTTATCTTATTTTTTTTTATAAAATCAAACTTGGAAAAAAGTTTTATTTCTTGAAGCCTGTGTATATAAAACATAAGTTAATATAAAGTTTTAGATAAATTAAGAGAATTATCTTTTGGTAAAAGTGTATTTTCTTTTTTTTTTCATTTTTTGTCCTGAAATCTCAGTGGCTATTTGAGAAGTATTTGTTTATCCAAGATTTAACCATTTGTTTACCATGTTTATCCGTTTGTTTATCCATGATCCATAATTTTTCATTTTTTGCACAAATCCTAAAAATAGTTTAATTCCTGAAAACTCAGTATTATGCATGTAAAGAGAATTATGGATATGAGTATATGATTCATACATATGTCTCCTGTGATGAGAATGAATTTTTTTCTTACAACTTCATGAATTGCAAATTTTATAATAATATGGCTTACTAATGGGGACATTAAACACACTATGTGAAACATTATAAATATCAGACATTGGAAATAATCCTGTAATTTTGGTTTGATTTACTATAGGAAGTTCTTAATTTTTTTTTCCTTTGTACTTATATACTACGAGCTGGTAAACCTGTTCTTCACACAGGTGTGAATTTATATATATAAATAATGTTATGCATGAATTTTCTCTTTTTTTCACCCAGTACTTCAGTATTTATGGAGAAATGGAAAATAACAATTTTCTAAAATATAAAAAAATTATATTTACTCAAGATTGCTTACATATGCTTAAAATTCAAATGAGTATTTTATTTCACTGTAGAACAGTTATTTGATGAAAATGAATTTTTCGTTTACACAATGTATTGCGTATAAATACTTCATATATATATATATATATTGTACAATATTATGAAGCATTTAAAGATATTTGAACATGTTTCTAATAAAATAACATTCCCTATCTTTGACTGTCTGATTTACTTTGTAATTATACTTTAAAAATGTTTGGAAAGTTTTTAAGAAATTATTGTATAAAGTAATAAAAGAAAATACTATTTCACTATTAAGTTAAAGAAATGAATCATATTTAGTGGCGCATAAAGGGGGGGGGGAGTTCTGGGGTTCGGACCCCCCAAAGCACTTGATTTTTTTCCGATTGGTTATAATTCTAAGTATATAAAATACGTAAAATTTAATTAAATATTTGTTATTTATGATTAATTTTATTAATTAATGCTAATTATTTATTCAATAATTAGTTTTTTACTGTGTTTTGTTCCTGAAAATCGGCTAAATCAAAAATAGCATGATACAAGAATGATGAACTTTCAACCCCGGACCCCCTTGAAAAGTTCCTGTGTGCGCTACTGATCATATTAATACATAATTTTTAAGAAATATTCAATATAATATGATTATCCATTATTAGGAGTTATTGAATTACATATAAAGTGCATAATCAGGGCTAATAATTAACTAAATAATTGTAATGAGTTATTTCTACATATATTAACTGTTTTTATATTTTGCTCTAAGTTGCAGTTACTATAGCAAGTGCTGAGAGTTCTTTCAGCAAATTAAAATTAATAGAGTTACTTCCAGACATGCATGCGTACAGAAGGCTTAAATGCCCTTGCTATAATAACAAATGTTTATAAATAAGCATGTGTTTGTAATTCTATTCATTAAGTACTATGTTATGCAGAACTGAATAGTTTTCTATTGGAAACTTCACCCTTATATCTCGGTTATTAAATATAATGCATGTATATGCGAAACTTGGATCACAAATTCAGATTATTAATGCGAGTATGAACTATATTAAAAATTTACGTTACAAATTCAATATTTTTTTCATTGTCTTTGTATTAAGTTCTTAAAACATGTTGAATTACTTATTTAAAATTATTATATACACTGGTATGCAAAACTTAAGCAACAATGTAAAAATTTAGCAGATAGCCATGAAATTGCAGAAAAGGAGGTCTGCAGATCAGTAGAGGGAACACGTAAGTCAGTAGAAACGTCATGCGTATGCAAATATCAGGAACAAAACGTCAGAAGCGATGTGAGCGTACGCAAAACGCGTGATGTCGGTGCGCGCTGCTCAACAGTAGAATGAAATGAAGGACGGAGACGCAATTCACCATATTCTCTGCAAGTGCCAGTGAGTCAGTTCGTGAAATATGGCTAGAAGAAATCATCTGGATGACTTCACGTGATGGAAGAATGATCGGAAGAAGCTGGAGGAGGGCGTACTGTCACCAGTGTAGCTGCAGAGTTCGGAATCAACAAAAGTGTCGTTTCATTGCGCTTGGGAAAGCGTTCCAAACCACTGGTATAGCTGTTAGAAAGGTTGGTGTGGCCACCTGAGGACGACAACTGCAGAGGATGACCGATATGTCATCCTGCAGGCGAAAAAAGATCGACAGAAGTCAGCAAGCGCCATTGCTCAGAAACTCTGTACAGCAACAGGTCGACAAGTGTAGCGGTTTACTGTGGCCAGACGCCAACTACAAAGGGGCCTGTTCACCCACGCCGTCCTGAACGCTGCCTCCCGTTGTTGAAGGAGAATGGCCACCAGCCACCTTTTACAGTGGGACAGAGAGCATAAAAACTGGACAACTGATCAATGGAGTCGTGTTCTCTTTACGGATGAGTCGGTTCAGTACCAGAAGCGATTCTCAACGCGTTTTGTTGATTTGGAGAGAGATCCGGGACGGTTTTATCCCAGTAACATGAAGGAAGAAGACATCGTGCAGTGGTCCTGGAGTTCTTGTCTGGGTTGGCATTGCTGAACGGCGGAACTGAGCTTCCCATTTTCGACAGAGGTCTGTAACCGGGAATCGCTATTGTGAGGTACTTCTTCCCCATCTGCATCTTTCCGAGGTGCTATTGGCCCAGACTTCATCTTTATGGATGACAATGCACTGCCACATCGCACTCTTGATGTTGAGGAGCTGCTGGAAAGTGAAGATATCACTCGAATGGATTGGCCAGCGTGCTCACAGATTTAAATCCCCATAGAATATGGTATGCTTGGATGCTTTGGGGGGCAATATTGCCACACGCTCACATCATCCAGGTACAACCAACAACTCAAACAGATGTTGATTGAGGAATGGGCACTCCTACTTCCAGAAATGTTGCACCAGCTGGTTCTGAGTATGCGGAGACGGTGCAAAGCAACCATTATGTGGGGAGGGCATATACCATATTAAGGAACATCTGCTTGTTGTTCTTTCCTGTTGGATGAACAATCATGAGTCATGATACTATGCGTTCATAAAAGACTTTTTTGTTTGCGATTCCCTTACCGTATGCGTTGTCCTTTTTCAGCGCCGATGCTTTCGACATCCTTTACGTACATAATACTCTCCCTCATTTCAGAATTTCATGTCTCTCAGATGATTTTTCGTGAAGTTATGGCAATAAACCCACCTGTTGCTTAAGTTTTGCACACCAGTGTAATATTAAGGAATGTTTCATGACAAAAAATGCTATAATTTTCATAAATTCAATTTAATTTCTTATTGAATTATATACTTCTTTAGGCTATTGTTTATCTCATATTAGATAGAATTAATATGAAAGTGTGTGTGTGTTTTTGATTAATAATAAATATTTATCCATTGATGAAAATGAATCTTATTTTTACAACACAATGAATTGCAAATAATATAAAAACAATTCAATACGATATATATATAGAAATAAATAGTTGCATAAAATTTCCATTCAGAATTTCTACTGGTTATACCTCTTGACCAGATATTTCTGTTTAGTGTTAAACACTTGAGTTCCATTTCATGCAAACTTAACTTATTTGGAGAAATGTATTGACATGTTATTTTGTTATCACTTATATGTATCTAAAGTATCATTTTATATATAATTATATGTATACTTTTAAAAAAAGAAATTGATCATTATAATACTCAAGTGCCCAAAATTTATCTTTGAAACATATGTCACAAAACTATCAGTGATTTTGGCCAATTAACCTCTTAACAATAATTTTGAAAAAAGATTCTCTGTAACTCTCTTCGATAAATATCAAAAATTGATCCAAGTACTCTTTTTAGGTCAATATTTATAACTAACTCAATGCAACAAATTTATTCAGGGCTTGTAATGAATGGCAAAAAGATGGTACTAGAGCGCCCTCTCCTGGCCGTATGGATACTTAACCGAAGTCTGACTGCTACCTCGGTGAAGGAAGAACGTGCCAGAGTCAGCCTACCACCTCGGTGGAGAAAGGACATGCCAATGTCCGCCCTCGCAACCCCCTTAGTATTTGTATAAAGATTAACTGGGTTTTTTTTATGTATTTGTAACTGTGTGCTCAATTAGAAAGTACAACCAATTAAAATTATTTGAGCTGGCCGCCGGTGTTTTTTTTGAGTAAACGTTATAGGCTTATATTTTTGCAAAAATAAATCTAATGATATAAAGTAAATATAATCTCTATAATGATAAACCTTCTACAAATTTTACAAATACCAATAAATGCATATTTGTTATACATAGTAAAAAAAATTTGTATATGTGTCTGACAGGTTTATACCACACAGTCAAACTCTGAAAAACATATCTGTTAATAGACACCACGCTAATATATTACAATTTTTAGTTTTTTGTAAAAGAATTATGAATTCAAAAATGACCTTTTTTATTTTGATCGTGTAGGAGTGAGCAGGACTTTTATATTTAATATATGGACACAAATTTATATTCTACTATACACACATTCTAATTTTAAAATTTCAATGCCTTAATTTATTACCATATTTGGAATTCAGTTCTCGATAAATCAAATTTTTTTTACCTAAAATAATGCAGCGAATAAAGAGCTTTAAAATGTTGCACATTTTTTTTTACGTGTAACTTTACAAGTGGTAAATGATAATTTTGATTTCTAATGTTTGAAAGTGGTACTTGATTCATCATCTAGTATAAGCATTAATAGAGCTGTAGTAAATGAAGATATTTTTCCATTTCTGTAGTGAATGCTTCTCAATTTTTTCCTTTTCCCTGTAATATTTTAAAATTATTGAGTAAAATAAGTTTTATAAATATATATATACGTGTTTTTGGTATGATATGTATGGTTACATATCAGATTCTTGTGTTCTAATATTAACCCGCGATCACTCGCGCGGGGTGTTCTGTACACCCCAGCAACAAGAAAAGCCTCCTACAATTCTAAAAAGAATGCGCAGAGCCACGATTTTTTCTGTAGCTGCCCATTTTAGGTCATTGAACCTTCAGGGCCTGATGTAATCAATCTCGCTGGACGGTTGGAATGTTATGACCTTCAAAGTTTATTTGGTGTGAGCACCCCAGTGATTGAGTTATGTTTTTGTACTGAAGCATCTACGGAAGAATACGTTTTAATCTTTCCATTTACATTTTTTATCAAATATATTAATATACATGAATATTTTATTTAAAATTTCAATAAATGTGGTATAAAAATAATATAATTCTATACAATAATTGAAAATAAAATTTTTTTTAAAAATTTTTTAAAAAACATTTTCAGAAATGTTGACAAAAACTCCATGGGAAAGGGAAAATAGCGACTTCGTAGTCTATTAGATACTGTATCAACAGATTGTCAAGATGAACTAAATGAATTCGATGACTGCGTATTCAACACAAAGTTGGAGGGATGAATCTTGAAATTGTAAATATTTATAATACCACTGATGGAATGTGCAGTATATATGATGTATCGCGAATATGTAACCTTTGGTCATGGCGAATATTTTATCATCTACTTAATACTGCAAGAATTAATGCTTCCTTTGCCTATCATTCGGTTCTTCCTGAAAATAAATGACTTTCAATATTATTAAAAGATTAGAATGGATCTCTTGTTTTTGCCCAGTGGATATGAGATCGGATCTCCCAAACCTTAAAAATACACTCAAAGAAACTTTACTTTTACACATAATATAATAAAAGGGCATTAATCCACCAAAAAAAGGGGGTTGCACGTTTGTCCACGGGGAAAAAAATGTAAAATATTTTTTGTCTTTAATGTAAAAATATGTGCTTAAAGCATATGGATACAGTCTGCTCTGAATGTTTGAAAAATGATTAAAATATTATTTTTCTACTTTTTACTATCCTTATCATTAATTGTGAAGTATATTTATTACTGGTATATATGTTTTATTTGTGGTTTATGAAAAAATATAAAATTTACTTCAAAATGAAAATTTTGTAGGTTTAGTTTAAATTAATGCTAGTCTCATTTGAATGCAAAATTTAACAATTTTGTTTGTATAATACAAAAACATCTTATACCCTCATAAATATATATCATAATTAGCTTAAAAAAATTTCCATATTTAAATACACGTGTTAAGAGTTTGGGGTGTTCTCTACACCCCGCGAGTAACGACGGTAGAAAAACAGGCGCGAGTGACCGCGGGTTAAATAATTTAATGCTGAAGTACCTCTGTTAACTACTCTGAAGATGTGTAAAATAATAAAAACATAAAATTAGAAATAAAATTATATGTTCTCAACAAAACTTAATATATAATCAAAAATTTGCTTGTATTTACATTCATGTAGAAGTCAACATCTATCCAAAATCCTTTTTGAAGAGGTTTCATTTGTATTACGGTATTGAAAACATTATTCAAAGAGGGTGAACACACATAATAGTACTCACGCTTCATCATGCTTTCAAAACACTTGGATTTTTTAGCGGGATATTAAAAAATGATTTTTTCCCCTACCATCATCTTTTCTTTTACTGATCGAGTAACCATTTCAGAAAGTAAAATAAGCATCAGCATAATCGTAAGCATCAGTGGTAAACATATGACGCGATAGTCACGTGCAAAAGGAATCACGTGATCGCGACGTCACATAAATTTAGTCCATAAGAGCCGCCCAACATATTCTTTTAAATTTTGATCAACACCCATTGGTTCCTGCTTCATTTGCTACGCCCACCTTTCACAAAGATCGCATCACCAGGCCCAGTCGAGTACCAGATAGGGAATGGAGGGGTCTGACCAGATCCCAGTTTCCCGATCAGTATATCAGTCTTTTAAATTTAATTATAATGTCTCTCTTAACTCAATAGCTTAATTTTTCTTCCTTTACCGATCAGGCAATTTTCATCTCTAAGTCCAAAAGCTCACTAGCCAATAGGAAACACCCCAGTTCTAACCGCTGAAGCCTACTTGCTCGCCATTCTAGTGGCCACACCTTCTCCACCCCCCAAACCAAGTACTCATCGCAATGCCCACTCAGTTCCCGATATGGGGTGGAGGAGTCTGCCTAGACTCCAGTCCCCAATGTGATGTCGAAGATGTCTTTTAATATTGATTTTCGGGAACAAAAAAAATTAATTATTGAAAAAATAATTATTATTAATTAATAAAATTAATTATAAATACTTTATAAAATTTTAACACACTATATACATAGTATTATAATTAAGCGGGAAAAAAACAGGAGGTCCGGACTCGGGGACCCCCTTTGTGAGCGTCACTGCCACCGATTCTTATCGTTACAAATTTAATGAAATAAATTTTAACGTTTATTTAATAAATTTATATTAACAAAACATTAGTTAATATTCTTCCCATAACTGATTGTGATATAAAGTATTAAAATCTAAGCATTTTTAAAAACTTTCGATTTTATAAAATTAGTTAGACTAATTGCTTTTATTCTCCAATGAACTAATATGCCTTGCGGCGAGGGCCAACGGTCGTATTCCGTAAGGAATGTTAGAAGTTTGTACACAAGCATTGTTTCATCAAAATCATTAATTATTACTATTTTTAATTCAAGAATAAATATAAATTTTAAAAAAAAAAAAAATTCCGTTTCCATTGGTCAACAATTGCTCAGGTTAAAAGAAAGAAATAACAATAATAAAAAATATCTCACTGTAAATTCATTTACAGAAGAAAATCCCCTAATTTGAAAAACATACTTAATTTTAGTTACATTATTTAGAAATCTTTCAGAACGATTATAAAGTATGCTTTGAATAATTTGGAAATTTATACGCAATTTAAAGAAAGTAAAATTTCAAAAACATACAGGTACATTAGAGTTTAAAAAGCAATTAAACGTCAAATATAAAATTTAAATATTTGAAGCAACTTAAACAATAAAAAATTACCTCAGCTAAAAAATTAAAAATTTCTCACTCAATTGGACATACACAAAATATAAATCGAAAAATTCATGTTTGCATATTGATCAAATTTTATTAAAAAGAAAATGAAATTGAAAAGTAATACAATTCAATGTTTGTAAGTAAAATTTAAAGTTTTCTCTTATAAAAAATAGGAAAACTCTAAACATTTAAAGTTTATTAAATAGCCAATACTTGGGTTACAAATTAGTAAACAACTAAAAAGAAATCATTCAAAAAAATTTTTTATTTATTTTTATTATAATACTGAAATGCGTTACTTACACATTTTAAAAACACACATTATTTTTCACTTGTTACCGTTTTTAGTTGTTCACTTTCTGAAGAATTTTTTTTCTCCGCATTTTTTCATTAGATTTTAAAAAATCATCCATGAATATTATTCAATTAATCTTGCAACCATTTAGCTCTTTTGGCTGAAAGGTTTTTTGCGAATTATTTTTTTACGGTGTTAACATAATTTAGGTAATCAAAGCATTTGGAGCCACAAGTCTCACAGTCAGAAGGATAGTGTTCTCTTGCATCAAAATAATATTCAGTGTTTTCTGTTTCGTGCAATACAGGCCATTCTTCATGGTTCGCATAGTTTTCAATCGAATAAAATTTTTCAAAGAATTCTACTTCAGATTCTGTCAAAGAAAAACTGTCATTATTAACATTAAATATTTTTTCAACATAATCTGTCCAATATTTTCCAAAAGCACTACCCTGAAATTCATCCTGCGTTGTGCCTGGCGTAAAATATTCTAAAAATGCTTTGCAAAATAATTCTAACTTCTCGTAGACTTTTCTAGATTCGAAAACCTTCCGGAACAGTCTATTGTATAAGACATCGAAGCAAAAATCACCTATGTAAAGCATCCGGTAGCATTTGTATTTAAGAACACAATAATAAACGGATTCTTTTAGGAAAGCTGCCACTAACAAAAAATTCAAGTACGTTCGCTCAGGCTCATTGCATAGTCTTATACATCGAGAGAGAAGAAATTTAGCACATTCGATTTCCGATGAGCCAAATATTTCCGCGCTTTCAATGAGTGTTTTTTTTAATTTGGCGTAAAATAAAAGACTACCGATTTCATGTATTACAATTCCTATTTCGATATTTGCAGGTTTTATCATATCTTCTAATTCATGTCCTATTTTTTCACTAATACGAGTTTGAATCACAGTTTCTAACAGTAGACATCGCTTTAAGCATTTATAATCACATAATTCTTTGTTATCTGTTGTCTTCACCGTCATTGCAATTTCTCTTTCAGAATGAACTAATGGAATGTCCTCCATTGCCTCAGGAATATCACACACGTTCAAAAGTGCAGAATTTCTTTTAAAGGGAAATTTTGTTTCTTGAGTGTACTTTCCTTCCTATTAAATATTTTGTCTCTTGCTCTTTTTCAGTTTTAAAATTCTTTAAACATTCGGAAGATAAAGATAATTCGTTAACGAGAATATTACTGCAGCTAAAGACCACGTGAAAATGTTAACTTCAGCTCCGTAGCTCTTACGGTTAAAATAAATGTTGAGACAGTTAAGTAGAAGCAGTTAAAGATACCGCTAAGAAAGCGTGAACAGCTTCGAAACGATGCAAGCTCCCTCTGAAGGGAAAGGAGGGATCTAAAAGGTATGCGAACAACCCGTACGTTGATGATCGTTCTAAGCGTTTACATGGACGAAAAATACCGGCAAAATGCAGGGTCGCATCCTCTTTGCGCCCGTTTACATGACGACCCGGCAAAATACCGGGTCGAAATGCAGGTCTGTTTTTGTTCCTGCTTTCGACCAGGAACTTTGGGGATGAATGGGGGGGTTTTATAATTCCCCCATGATGCATTCGGGGATTCAAGAGGGAACTGGGTCGTTTCGCGTTTGGTCAACTACCCAAATTTTTGGGGAAACCCCCAGATTGGGAATTTTAAAAAGGGGTCCCAAATATCAGAAAAAAAAAATTCTTTCGGGAAAGGAAAAATGTAAAATTAAATTTTATTTTTTAGTATGCCCGTTTTATTTTTCCCAAATTTGTAATGTTTTTATAAAAAATATTTTAAGAAATTTTTTTAATTTTGTTTTGGGAAATTTTTCCCTATAATTTTTTTATAAAAGGGGAAAATTTTTGCTTTTTTTTTTTTTTGTTGTTTTTTTTCCCCTGTTTTACCTTATTGAGTGTTTCCGGGGGGTATTTTAATTTATTTAATTAAATAACTCCATAAAGGGGGTTTAAATTTTTTTTTTCCCGTAAAGTTGATAAACCAATAAAATAAACGTTTTATTTTAAACCCATTCCTTTAAATACATGAGGATAAGAACTTAAAGAAACTTTTTCATTTTCTAAAATTTTTCTTTTGATTCCTTTTACTTAACCTTTTAAATTTTTGTTATTAAAGCAAACCATGATTTCCCGGTCCCAAAAAGATACCCCTTTATACACACATACCTAAAAATTATTTTAAAAAGGGTGGTTAAATACTATTTTTTTCCCCGGGAAAGGGATTAAAAAACCCACGATTATAAAACATCCCCGGAAAAGTTCTTAAAAAACCCCGGAAACATCCAAAAAAAATTTTCCTTTTTTTAAAAAAAAAAAATTTAAGGTTGGGTTAAATTTGAAAGTTTTGGGGATAATTGGAAATTTCTAAGGGGTAAAAAAATTGTTTTTAATATCTTTTTAAAAGGTTTTTTGGGTATCTAAAAAAACAAACATTTGATATATTTTATACACTGACTTTTTTGTAATTTTTAAACCCATCGGTTTAAATTTTAAAAATGCCTTCCAAAATTTCGAATGTTTTTTGAATGTTAACAGTTTTAAAAGAAATGGGCTTTTTAAAAAAATTATTTTTTTTAAAAAGAAAAAATTTAAAATTTTTTCCCTAAAAAATTTCCTTATAAGGTTTTATTTAAAATCATTTTTTCATTTTAATATACATCATTTTTGACATTTTAATTTAACTTTTTAATAAAATGCCCCAAGGAAAATTTTAAAATTTTCCCACATTTTCTTATATAAATCACATTTCCCCTGAAAGTAAATTATATTAAAGAAACAAATGAGGATCTATTTTGCAATATTCAAAAAATGATTATTCATGTAAAATTATTTTTCCCCCAATTTTTCTTTTTTGGTATTCAATAAAATTCTCTAAAAAATCTTATGAATGGCTTTTTGGGAATTTTTTTTAACAAAAAAAAAAGTTTTTAATTTTTAAAAAAGAGTTTTAAATGTCATTAGCCAATAAATCAAAGGGAAAAAAAAAATTAAAAAAAATTTTTCCCCAAGTCAAAGATTTATGAAAAAAAAGGTTTTAAATTATGCAGAATTTCAAAAAATGTTCACTTTAGGTTTTTTAACAAAAAAACCAAATTTTTTTAAAACCCTAATGATTAGGAATTAATAGTAAAAAAAATTTTAAAAAATTTTTTTTTTCCAAAGCCGCAATTTTATTTTCTCAAACTTTTTTCAAAATTTAAATTTAATAAAATTTAATTTGCCTTTTTTTTTTTTTTTTTTGGGAAATCCCAAAAATTTTCAAAAGGAAATTTGAAAAAAAGTCCCCCCTTGGGAAACCAATAAGAAACTAATGGCAAAAAAAGTCTTTTAGTAAAACCACCTGTCGGGAAATATAAAACTAGAAAGAAAAAACCTTTAAACATTTGTATATGGGTTTACCTAAAAAATTTTTTAAGAAAGTTTTTGGGGAAAATTGTATTATTTTCCGAAAAATTTTTAAATATCACTGGGGAATTTTGAAATTTCAGATCTTACAAACTGGAGTTTTTAAAAGTTATTTTCATACAGTCAATTTTCCCTTTTTCTAGAAAAATTAGAATCCCGAAATCATGAAAATTTAAAAAAGAATTTTTAATAAAAAAAATTCCAGTATAAATAAAAAAAAATTTTAAACATAAAATTATTTTTTTGAAAAATATCTCGAAAAACCCTTTTTTCTTCCCAAAAATACAAAAACCCTTTTTTGTATAACTTTGTTCATCAAACAGTTATAGTTACATATTAAATACTGGGAGCTTGTTATTTTTTTTTTAAAACCCCCAAATTTTTTTGCTTTAATTTTTAAAATTTGTTCCAATTTTTTTTAAAAACCCACATCAAAAAAAAAAGGGGTAAGGGGATACAAACCAAAAATTGCCCGGGTTTTCTTTTTTTTTAAAAAATGCTTTTTCATAAATTTAAACCCTTTTTGGAAAATGCATTGCCCATGTTTTTTCGTTATCCCCGCATACAACGGTTTCCCTTTTTAATATATTACTTTAAATTCTTTAAAAAAAATGGAAGATAAAACGATATCGGGGAAAAAAAGTTTCGAATTTTGCCCCTGAAATTTTAATGTTTAAAAATATAAAAAAAGTTAAGACAAAAATTTTCCCAAAACCTTTTAAATTTAATTAAATTTTCCCAAAGTTTATCATTAAAAATTTAATTTGGGAATTTGTCCCTTTAAAAAAGATTTTTTTACCAGGGAACCCCAAATTTCATGAAACTTCTAAAAGCCCCCAAATTACATGAGAAAAAAATATTTAAATTATTTCCCAAAAGTTTTCTAAAAATTTTTAAATCGGTACTGACCTTTCCCAAAAATTTTTGGGAACATGCATTAAACTGCCAAATTAATCTGCCCCCAAAAGAATAAAAAATTTTAAAAAAACCAAAACATCACTATTTTTTTTACTGTGTTAAAACGGATCGGGGAAATTTTTTTACTTTTTCCCGTATTTCCGGCATTTGGCGTTTTTTTTTGAAATTTTCCCCCCATATTATACGTACGGCACCCAAAAATTTTTTTTGGCTTTTTCCCCTTTAAAGTATCGGAGGGTTTTTGGGATGATAAAACATTTTATTTTTTAAAAAAATTTTTTTGGGAAATAAATTTTTTTTTTCCCAAAAATTTTTTACATGAAATGGATTAGTGTAAAAAGTCGTTATTCATTTAAGGAAAAATAGAAAGTTAAAAAAGGGTTTTATATTAAAATTTGAATATTTCCAATGCTTTTGGAAAAAAAACATCCCACAGAAAATGTCTATATGTAAAGTCATTTTTTAGTTTACAAACCTAATTCCCTTTAAAAATCATGAACTGATCTAGTAAATTTTTTGGGCCAATTTTTTAAAAACTCAATCCCACAAATTTATTTTGGTCTTAAATTTTGCCAAAAGGTAAAACCCAAAAATGAGATTTAGACTTTTTAAAACTTATGTAAAAAAACCGGGGTATTCTTATGCTTTTGTCAATTTTAGCTAGGGGTTTTACAGATTTTTTTAAAACAAAAAAGTTGATATTTCAAAACAAGTGTAAAAATCTTTATATGAAATTTATTAAAATTATTAAATTTTATCTTTTTTAAATGTAAAAAATTTCCTAATTGCATTTTGTTTTTTTATAGTAAAAAATTTCATCTGTGTGATAAAATTTATATCAGTCAAATTAGGGGGAAAAAAGATGTCCTCCCTAATAAATAGAACCACACAAATATTTAATAATTTTTTTTTTTGTTAAAAAATTTTAGATTTAAAAAAAGACTTTTTTTTTTGATCATTTTACAAAAGAACAAAGGGAAATTTTAAAATTCAAATTTAAAAACAAATTTTTTTATCCTATAATAAAACATTTTAAATTCCCTTTAATTTTTTTTCCACATTCAGAATGTTTCGAAAATTTTATTCCCTTTCTAAAATAGTACCCTTAATACAGACCCCTTTTAAAATGTTGATGATTTTCTATATATAATTTTACAAATGGTAATTTTTATTTCTAATGTTTGAAAGTGGTATAAAATTATATATATTTCTTGTTTTAATTTTGACATGTATGATTACATATCAGATTTTTGTGTTTTTTTTTATATTTAAATTAAAAAAAGAAATATCTCTTTTTAAATATTTTTGAAGATGTGTAAAACAAATAAAATTTAAGCCAACTAAATTATTTTTTCCCTTTTTTTATGTTTTTCCTTATAATTTAATTTAAAAAAAAACCTTTCCCATTCCTGTGGGCATTTCAAAGACCAATTGGGTTGTTCCCAAAATTTTCTCGCCAAGTTTTTCTTGCCAAATCGTAGGTTTTTTACTCCAAAAAACAAATTATCAAAATCGCCCAAAATGGCGGAAAATTAAAAATTTTTCCCGGGCCAGGGCCGATTCGGGTCTGTTTGGGAAATTGCGGGAAAAAAATTTGTGAAACGTAGTTCGGTTTTTGGTGGCGACGGTTTCTAAATGGTTGGTATTGAAAACAAATGTCATTCTTATCCATGTTTACAAAACACTCGAATTTTTACCGGGATATTAAAAAGATTTTTTTCCCCGACAATCGACGTCAAATACGAAATTTTAGCGGGTATAATATAAATGTGCAAGAGCATAAATAATAGTAAACAAAGAAATGTTTGGCGGTAAAAAAACGAAAACATAATCACATGTCCTCTTCATGATAATCGCGCTAAAAATTCTAGTTGTTTCCATGGTTACATTTTATAATCACGTGAATCTATCAACCAATCACCAGATTCTCAAATAAACGCACCCCATTTTCATGTAAACGGGTCGAAAAAATATCCCGGTATAATCCCGGCTTTCGTCCGCATTTCGAAATTGCCGGTATTTTGCCGGCTTCCATGTTCCCTCGAAAAATTTTTTGGTTTTAAAATACATCATTCTTTTCTATTTTGATACAATTTTAGTTCCATTTTGTTGGACATACGTCTCAGCAAATAAAAAAGAAAATATGATTCCTCAACCCAATAAACATTTCTACAAAACTTTCCAGAAAATACTTCTGTACTCTTCCCAGATACAAACTGCGTTCATGAACAATGCAGTGCTTTCCCCTTTTACTTTCTTAACCGAGAGGGAGGGATCAAACTTATGGTTAGCCACCCAGCAACTTTACATGTGACCTTGCATCTCGCAGAAAGACATAACATACCGTATCCCCAAGTTCATGAATGAAGAAACTACTCGCATTGTTCGAGAAGGCCCGCACCATTCGTCTAAAATTCATATACCCTTGAACTTTTTTTTTTCAATTCCTATAGCTTACTCTCTCTATATATTTATTGATTTATACATTTATCATGTACGAATTATCAATCGCTAATAAAATACTTTCCATTCATCCAATCAAGTTCAAATAAATTTTTTTAACCCTTTATCTACTGACGGTACTTATAAGTACCACTCATTTTAAAATTACATGGAATAACCATTTTTTACGAATACTCTGATGATACCTCGCAGGAATATTCTTTTAAATCCACTCTTCCAAGATCTACGGTAGCAAGGGGCAATGAGTATTTTAGCAGAAAGGAAATATAGTTTTATAGTAGAAGTTGAGTTTTCAGCTGACGCCGTTTTCAGCGTATTGCGAATATTGTCATTTTTATTCCGAAAAAATAGTTAATGTCTAAAGGTGAGAGTCTTATTTTTTTTGTATGTTAAATAAGACCTTTGAAAACGATTTGACTATTTATTTTAAGTGAACAGTGTGTATAATTAATTTTACAGAGTTGAATATATTTAATTCATTAGCTTTGACTAATTAAATTTCCCAAAGTTGAGTATTTTGTTGATGTGTGTAACTTAATTTTCAATGAATTAATTCAAAAGAAAGTATTGCATGCAAAAAACTACAGTAAATCATAATGCGGTAGATAAAGGGTTAAACTTGTAGTGGATGACACTTGACGTTAATACGGTTTTTTTCAAATGTTAATTAATTAAGTAAATTTAATTAAATTAATTATCGGTTTTGAACGCCAACTTTGATTCGTCTCTATTGTTGTAACAATGCAACTGTTAAAATAAAACAAAAGTTGACGTCGAAAACTTGTTTTTCAGTCAAACCTGGTGTGCATTGTCACAACAATGCAGACAAACCCTGCTCTTTTTTCAATTTCTACTATTAGTTCACTCTCTCCCTATATATATATATATATATATATATATTTATCCTATTCCAATTTCCAATAGTTAATAAAATACTTTCTATTCATCCATTCAAAGTAGGAATAGACTTATTTTTTTTCATTAAGCTGTCACCTCTAGTTTAAACTTACTTAGCGATTTTCCTTCTTAATGCATTTATTTCACGCGCTTTATATATATATATATATTATTTAATTACTTAATTCATATGATAAGGTATATATATCTTCAGTGATATTTAAATACCTCCGATGAGCAAGGCGTATTGCTGCTAATATTTTACAAAAGTTAATCCAGTTAAAAAAGATAGATTCACGATTTAAGAAGTCTGCACACCAAATTTAGCAACAATAAGTAATTTATAATTCAAAGAGAAAAATAGAAACATATTAGCATGTTACAATTTCGTTAAATCTGATTAAAAAATTACAAGTACTTAAAATATTAACTTCATAGTCTAAATTTTGATATCTCTCCTTAAAAAAATCAAAATTTCTTTATTTTATCAGTATTCAAAAAATATATCTCCATTTATTTCATATACCTTATTAAATCATTCACTTCCGTAAACCAAAAAGTTTATATTTGTAGCATTAATGTATACTTTTTGGCTTATTGGCAAAAGTATATATTTGTAGCTAAAAATTCATTTTAATATGATAGTATGAAATTTATCAGAAGCCTAATAATAATATCCCTTTAAGACCCAACCCGCACGATCGTGCAGGTTAGACATCCTTGTACGTTTCTGCTTCTGTAATAGTCGTATGTAAGAAATTCGCGAATCAGACGATTGAGAAGGTTTGCAGAATGTGTGTAAAGTGTTACTTTTTATCAACAGATGATGATTGTGGTCCATGTTTTGCTTTTAGCTGGCAAATCTAGCTTTGTTTTCAAATACGATGAAAACACGCGTTCTTTTTATCTGTCGTAAAAATGTAATTATCAATATATTTCTAATTGCTTGGATACAAAATTTGGTATTAATGTTTAAAGAATTGTAAAACAGAAAAAATACTAATTATACTCTACTAATGTTGCTTGTAGGACTCGGGATTTCGTTACCCGCATGATCGTGCGGGTTGGGCGTTACTTGAGTCACTGCAGCTGTAAAGGTATAAGTAATAATCATGGGACCTTTTCTGTTTCAATAACTTTGATGAAAGCCTACATAAAAATGAAACACACATATAGCTATATAATTAATACCAAATTTTCTTGGGAGTCGTCATGGATGAGTCCCTTTTTTTTTCTCTCTCTATTTTTTTGCAATTAATTTTCTTTTTCCTACGTTTGTTGAGGTATGGTTTTTTATCCTCTCCACAGATATCTGCATTCATATCTCTTCCCCAAAAAAATCTGGGCTTTCCGGTGGGAGTTAATATAGTGTGGTTTAAATATATTTTATTTTTCTTTTATAATAAAATTTTCTGATACATTTTACCTTTTTTCACGGAATACTGTGCTAACTCTTAACCAAAAACTTTTTCAGATGTCTAAAAAGGGAAGAATTCTCAAAAAAGAAAATTTTTCAATTGATGAA
>BMAV01012753.1:7541-31364 GCA_019973955.1 Trichonephila inaurata madagascariensis
TTTAAGCAGTTTTACATGTATAAAAATGTAGAACTGAAGTATTTTTAAATCTGACAGAGATGCATAGCTATACGTGTATTAGTAAAAAAAAAAAAAAAGCATGCATTAGTAAAATACGTAATTAAAACTGTGAAAATAAAATTTTTATGTAACATATTTATTAATAATACTAAAATATATAATTATTTGAAAAATAAAGAGGAATAAATATTGGAAATTAAAAATTTATTTCCAAGTAATTAAATATTGTTTAACTTCAGCATATTAATCCAATAGTTTCATATTTTATTAACAAAAAAAAATTATTCTAGGTTAGAAATTTTTATACAATAAAAATTGGAGTAATAGAATTTATTCATTACAAAAGGGAAATAAAGTTATTTATTATAAGCAAATTTATTTAAAAAAAGGTGTATTAGTGTAAGGATTTTATAGATTTTTTTATAGTACGTATGCGTACGAATGTAAGCAAATCAAAATAATAAACATTTTCTAATTGAAGCAAAAGGAACAGTTTTAGAAATATGTAATATAATAAAACGATTTTAATTAGCGTGGGCCTTTTTGAAAACAATTATTAAATTATTTTCTATTAATATAATGAAATAGAATTTAGAGATGAATAAGTAAAAAAAGGTGAAACAAAAACCCCTTACAAAAAAAAAAACTGTGTAAAGATTAAATCTGCTAGTGAGGAACTGGCATAAGAGGGAAAAAAAGGGAATTCTAGGTAAGTGTGAAAGAGGGAATTCTTCCCCCACCCCCTCTGAATACAAAAGAGACCGGTCAAGTGATTGACGTTTCTGGATTCTAATTGACACCACGGTTACCCGAACGCTGTTAAAGGGGGGAAAGGAGAGCTTGGTCGCTACTCCGACCAGCGCCGTCCTTTAAGGAGCTTTCTTTTTGGTGGCACTATCGACCAGCCGTCCTCTAAAGGTTAATATTTCATTTACAAGTTCTATTAGGGTCAAAGTAATAAGACGGACCTCGTAATTTAAATGACGATCAAGTAACGAGAACGATAGCCGTGCTAGAGCCCCCACTTCTTATTTCCACACCATAACAATGTAAGGATTTTGATTTTATGCGTATCAGCTCTGTTATGCAATGGAACCTCTAATCGTGACCATTTTTTAATAAAAACATGTAGAGACTACAATGTCGCACTATTCAACAAGGGCCAACACTTATAGGCTTAGGATATTCACATTTTATAACATAATTCGAAACACCTAACTGCTATTCATCTAATTTATTTGCCACAGTAAATGTTTTATTATAATTTTCTGCATATATAAAAATAATTAGATCAAAGTAAAATAAGATTTTAAGTTTTGAAAAATGCTTGTAAATAAAATGTAGATTTAATCTTAGGATTCGTTGAGTACTATGAATTCTAATATATCACAATATGGAAAAATAAAAAAAAATGACAATTATACATCAAATCTATCATTCCTTTATGGAAGATATATATGAAAATTCTTAAGAGGTTTTAAATGTTTAAGATTTTTCTGTCATGTTCTAAAACAGAAAAACAATTATAAATTGAGTAACAATGAAGTTTCCAAAAAAAGATTTATGACAATACGTTTATTGACATGCAGATGCTGTGAATACTTGTAAGAGCTTTTAAACTTACTTCATTATCCAATTGAGAAAGTCTGAATTTTACATTATAACATAAAGAGACATGAACAGCAATTGTGCTTTTTATTTTATTTTGTATTTTTTAATTATAATTATGTGAAATTTATGAAGAATCATATTATTTACTTCTTATTTCTAATTAGACTATTTTAAGTTTTAACACCAGGTGTGTACCAAATTCCTACATTTAAATGAATTAAAAATAAATTTAAAACATTTTATAACTATTTTAATAAATTTAATTGAAAATCAAAATTTAAATAAATTTTTCTTAAATAAAATCAATTAAATTTGGATTAGTTTGTTGTACCTTTTTCTACAATGATATAAGCGTTTAATTTTTTTATGAAATACTTTACATTATCACCACTGTTTTGTGCTATTTTTCTCTATGCTCTTAATAATATCGAAGAGGAAATCTAGGTGAAAAGCAGCTTAAATTGTAAGGTAAAAAATTTTTTTTTTAAAAAAAATTATATAAATAAATTTTTGAATTTTTTTGAAATGAAAACATTAGTAAATGGTTTCTCCAAGAAAACATGTTTCCCTAAGAAAGGGAGACTATTTGTGTTTAGGGACTTTCTAAGCTGCGAACATCCCCACTATTCAGCGGGATATCACCGAGTACCCTGCTTTTTTGCAGCTGATTGATGGCACCATAAATCGGCGGACAAAANGGGATATCACCGAGTACCCTGCTTCTTTTGTCCGCCGATTTATGGTGCCATCAATCAGCTGCAAAAAAGGGGGAAGTAAACTTCGCTGGAAGCGCCGTCTTTAAGGGCTTTTTTCTCACAAAAACCGCCGTCTCCTAAAGGTTAAGAAAATTTACAAAATACTAATTTTAAATAAATAAATAATGTACTTAATTACATTAATTAAAACTTTTATTGAGAAGGATGGTGCCATTTTTGTTTTATAATTGTTTTTATATCGCGCAATATTTGAAATCAGCAATCTCTATTCCGGTTCTTCGTTTTTTTAGAAGGTTTATTTTCTTATTTTTCAGATAAATAGCTGAAAATGTTCTTTCATATAAATAAATAGTTTTGAGTAAGGGAATATTACTGTCGCCCTGGTCATCTACAGGGGTACTTTTGGTGACAAACCTCGTAATTTTGTAATATAGTCAAGTGACGAGGAGGACATCTGAGCTGGTACCCTCCTCTCCTAAGTTCCACACCCCAGCAAAGGGAGGACGTTTGAGCCTCGACATATTTAACATGCATCGGCCTCTTCTGCATGGCAGATCTTCAGCATTACTAGGATCGAACTCATGACACTTAAACCACGAGTACGTTTGACTAGGCTACGTGAGTATCTCCGAAAAACTGAATTAATATTCTTGTCGAAATACATGATCCAGAATTTTTTTTCGTTGAGGGGCCCAACTTTCAATTTTTCCACGCTGTGTTTCAAGTCTGTAGAAAAGGGTAATCTAAACATTAAATTAAAGACCTTCGTGCGTCCTAGGAAATCAACGGACTACAATTTAAGTACTGCTGATTTAGACCTTTTTACCCTGCAGAAAATACTATTCCCGTCAAAATATTCTGTAGAATATATTCAAAATCTACCCACAATCATGGTTTTTTAGAGGTTTTAGAAAAAGTTGTGATTAAACAAGAAATACTTAGGAATTTCTTACAAAAAAATGAAATATACTTTGCTATTTATTAAATTAACAGTTTTAATTTCTTAAAGGGTAATATAGCTTTTGCGCGGCTCCTTATCCCACACCAATCAATCAAACAACTACTTCGTAGTTAGAATGTTAAATTTATTCTGTCATCAACGAAACGACTTATTTGATTTTTATGTCTTTTTATTACTCTCGTATTGATATATTAATCATTTTAGTATATTCATAAATTTAAAAAAATCGATACCATAAAAATAAATTAATTTGTACACTGTTATACATCAGCCTATTAATGAACACAAAACTGGAACTGTTAATACATTGATTATCGTCAGTAAAAGTATTGAATGTTTTTAAGCAATTATTTCTTGTCTTACATGAAGAAAAATATGGTTTTTTGCTATCAACAGCTTTGTGTGTTATAAAAATGCTATAATTGCCTACATATTTATATGAATTAACTTTCATTTTCCTGTTTTTGAACTAAGAATGCATTTTATTCTTCAAATGTTTTTAATTGAATTTTCTAAGGTTTTCTTCCGATTTCTTTGATTAATTTTATGTTTTCCCTTAATTTTGTAAACATTGATAATTACTATTTATTAATAATAGTTTTCTTGGTGCAAGTTTTCTTCACTGCAAGAAAATATTCTTTGTTATCCAGGTGCCTTGTAAATTTGGTGATACTATATTGCAAATTAGTATATTTGATTTAGGTGTAAATAAGCCTTAGAGATCTAATTTAAACTTTTTTCCTCTGAAATTTTCACATACAATTGAAAAATTTATAAAGAGTAATTTTTTTAAATAAGCTAGATTTAATTAATGTAAAATGTTTTTATTAATGTTAGAAAAGAATCTTAGTTACTATTACTTTTTGTTTGCTCTGTATTAATCAAAAAGTAAATTTCGTTATCAATTAAATTTTAAAATTTGTTATCAAAGTAATTTTTTTTCTTTGTTTAATATGTTATTTTGCTATAGAAAAGGATAAGTAACATATTATAGTAACCATGTTGAACCAATTTTTTATGCACTTTTATAATTATGGTACTTTTATCGTAAAGCTATAGAAAATAATAAATTTCATATGTTTGTAATTTATAATGAAGAAAACTAAGAATAGGAAATCAGTGTTGTCAACTTGTTGAGTTATTAATATATTTGGTGATTGTTGCAATAATACATAAGTACCAAGATAACTCGCTAAGTTAGCAACCCTGATTTGGCATGTGTCATACTCGCTGAATCGGCTACTGTGTGCTTTGTTTCATATAATGTCACCAATATGGTTATGATAATATGTAAGTACCAAATATAATTCATATGAACTAAAAAAGTCTCAATAATTTGATATGGTATTGCATATCATTGCAACCTATTGGTGATGTTATATGAAATGAAGAACCTAGTTGCAAATTCAGTGAGTGTGATATGTAGGAAATCAGGGTTACCATCTTGGTGAGTTATTAATAGAGTTGGTGATTGTTGCAATAATAAGTAAGTACCTTTGACATTAAAATTTTTGAAAGATTTAGGGAAAAGGATAAGAAATAATACCTTATAAATTTAACCCTAATAAAATTTAGATTTTTCCTTATGAAATGCAATAATTATTTTAAAGTTATATATGCAAAATGTACTTATACAACTAATCTAATTGATCCTGTCTTTTAGGTACATCATTCTACTGAAATATGGACAAATATTCCTCACAAACTATGTCTTTTTTTTCAAACTATGGATTTGGAAGTAAAGTATAAGTTGTTTTATTTTATTCTTAATAACATTATATGGAACTAATTTAATATCAGAGTGCTGTGTGGCAAATGCTGTTTGGCGCGATTCTAAATCGCACCAAGCAGCGCTTGTGGTCAAGGGATGTGGAATCCAAGATGGCATCCTAGCCGTAACAAATCATCATGAAAATAATTTTAAAGAACTGTTTTAAAATCTATTGAAATTTTTTTCCTGTAAAAAATATAGGAATAGATTGGAAATAACCAGTATCAATCAATAATTAATATCAATGTAATATAATAATTATATATGCTAATAATTATATTATGTAATTATATTTATTATCTTATGTATAATAATTATCATAATATAATAATTATAAAAAATATAATAATAATGTAATGTAATAACAATTATTATATACGATAATTATATTACACATAATATATATTAAAATTAATCAACAATGGATATCAATTAATAATTGCTGAAAACTTGCAATATTACAAAAACTGTGAGTTCCTTTAATGAATTTCATTTAACAAGGAATGTTTAAAAAGGTATTTTTTAAAAGTAAATTAAAGTGGAAATGTACATTATACAGCAATAATTAAAAGCATGACCCTCATATTCTTTACAAAGAATATTCTGATACTCACCAATGATATTAGAAGTATCCGTATTCAAAAATAGCACAAAATACAACAAAACACTGAAGCAGTCAGTAGCTTGAAGAATGATTATGATGAAGACGGTTAAATTTTCAAAGAAATAGAATTAAAATTGTCTGAAATTAATAGGTTTTATGTTTGTTTGTTTTTTAATTTTAATAATGAAAAAACATTCACTATTATATACTTTACTTCCATGGCAACTACATTACCACACGATAAAAATATCAAGTTAACCATATTTTAATGTTATCCCCCATCTTGGCAAACATAAACAACAACTTGGCTCATAGCACTCCGATATCAAATTAGCACCAAATACAGTGGTACCTCGACATACGAGTTTAATTCGTTCCGCAACCTTGCTCGTATCTTGAATTACTCGTATCTCAAAGCAAATTTCCCCATACAAAACAATTGAACTATCATTAATCCGTTCCAACCTCCAAAATGTCACCCCAGTTATTTTTGTTACGTGGTTTTGAATAATAAAAACATATTTATAAATATCAAATATTTATTGCACAAAAACAAAAAAGAGAATGTAAAGAAATAAATTAGATATCCTCACTGGTCTTTGCCTTTTTCGCTACATTTTTCTCGCTTTCACCTGTAGGCCGTTTAGAAAAAAACATGTCCAAGGAGGTTTGTTTCTTCCTCCCTCTCAGAATGTTCCGGAAATGAGTTAGGCAAGTGTCATTAAAAAGGTCAGATGCACGACCTGTTGCAACTTTTTCTGGGTGTTTTTTTTCCACGAACTGTGAAACTCTCTCCCACATTCCTAAGATCCTACCGAACCAGACTCGTATCTCGAATTTCGCTCGTAACTAAAAGCAAAAAAACACTTGCTCGTCGGCTCGTATCTCGAAAAACTCGTATGTTGGGGCACTCGTATGTCGAGGTACCACTGTAATCTTATTAAATTCTGTAGCATCTACTGCTTTCCAAATTTCAGATTTTTGTCATAAATCTTATAAATTTTAAAACTTTTAACTAGACTTATAAAGGAGAAATACCTTATCTCAATAAAGTGTAGTTTAAAAAATTTAATTTTTAATTACTTTTTACCACAAATGCCTTAACCTGCTCATTCGGTATAGTGGTCAGTGACAGTGACCCATGTAAGGCATGGATGTCTATAAATGTATAATTCTTTTGCGGCATGGGTGTACTCTTAAATAGCTTTTGAACCACAAGTCCTCTTGTGAGGTTAGTGGAAGGGGAAGAGGCAGGAGAACCATGTCCAGTTTGCTTTCCTTCAAAATTAGTGTGGAGCCTAGTTAAATCATACTGTCACCTGTTGTTCAATGACAGGCTTAAAAAAAAACAGCCTCTTGCCATGATGAATTTTGTGGACTTCAATTTGGCACTGCTGATCAGGTGGCACTAGCAACAACTCGGATACCGTTTTGCAAGTTTATATTATATTTTATCAAAATTCATGTTTATCTTTTTAACGCATTAATATTTTAGTTTTCCAGTGCACAATGTTTAAATTTTCTGTATTTATCCATGTTCATATATTTATTTTCTTTAATGTAATTTTGTTTCACCCAAATTATATGGCTTTCAATTTTTCCATTGCAAAATCATTTTTAAGACACAACTACAGATTTTTAAATTTTGTAATAAACTCTATAAAAGATTTGTGAATAATTTTTTTAATGAAAAAAATGCTTTAGGTAGAGAACTTTTTACCATCTTATAAATTTCTGAATATGATTAGTAATATTATCTAGCATTTTAAATATGTATAATCTTTATTTTAATGTAGCGAACATGCAAAATGGCGACAATGGAGGATGATGTGTTTTTTGATGCTCTTCAAAAACATTGCAAGATTATTGAATCTGCACTTCTGTCGAAAAGTAATATAAACCATCAGGTGCGTGAAGAGGCCAGGCAAGCTTTGGGTGAGTTAAAATCCTCTATATATAAGAATTTAAAAAAAATTAAGGCTGCTAATTTTTTTGGAAATTTGTAAACAAAATTTGAAGGAAGCCATTACAAGCCAAGTTATGCCAACGTAGTAACCATTGATGTTGATGCGTCATTTTGATCACTTGAGGATTGTTTCGAAAAGTTAGAAAACGTGTTAAACTGTGCAGGAAATCCAAGCAAAATGTTGCATGAAGGTGCAAGAACTATTTTGGGTAAGTTGAAATCACATGTTTCAAAAGCTCACAATGGATTTGCTATTTCAAAAAATACTGATGTCCTGGCATCACACACATTTATAAAACCATCCAATGCTAGTATTGTGGCACCATCTATCTTTGAGAATGAGAGTCATTCCTTAAACAACACGTAATTGTCTATGCTAATGATAACAATTTTACATCTGAGGAGGTATGACAATTAATCAGAACTGAATTAAATCCAAGAAAAATACAAGTAGGAATAAAAAAGATGAGAACCATCAATAAAAACTGTGTGCTTGTACAATTTGTCACAAAGAAGGATGAAGACAGATTTTTAAATGTGATAAAGGAAAAGACAAATACCCTTCAAGTGTGTTCTCCGAGGAAGAGAAATCCAAATGTACTTTTGAAAAATCTTCCAAATGAAATTAGTGACCATGAAGTTCTCTGGCTTTTGAAAGAGCAGAATCTGGAATTGGAAGAGGAAAAACAGTTATGGGAGGAAACAAAAATTTGTTTTACTCTTAAAAAATTCAAAAACTCCTGGCATTTGGTTTTAGAAATGAATCCAACCTATCAAAAATTGTGCCTGAATATGAACTTCCTGAGAGTGAACTGGAACATTTGCAAAATTGAGGACTTCATAGCCATTAACCGCTGTTTTAAGTGCCTTGGATATAATCATAAAGCTGCTGATTGTTGGCATTTGCCTGCTTATGATTCTTTCTCTGACCACAAAGCAATTAAATTTGTGCTGTTTCAAATGTGCTGGAGAACACAAAAGTAGTGGATGCAATCTCTCTACTCAGATTTGCGTAAACTGTATTAGGTTTAATAAGAAAACGAGACACAAATGAAAAAGTTGATGTAAATCACAAACCGTATTCTAGCTGCTGTAAATATCATCAATTTATGGAGAAACTTATTACATCTCAGACAAATTGTGAATAGTTTTTTCTCTCAATCACATTTACGTATTTTGCAACTTAATTTGCATAAATCAAAAGGTGCTACACAGCTGCTTATTTTGAATATGGAAGCTAGAAATATTGACGTTGCGTTGGTTCAAGAACCTCATTGGTACATGGGGATTCTTCTTGGATTTCCATCATCTTATAGTTTTCTTTAGTCATTCTTTTGATATAATTAAAGTAGCCACATTATTATCAGAAATAGAAATATTTCAACTTTTCTGGATCTAAATTACCTTGATTACAATATGGTGACAATGCGTTTGAACATTAATAGAGTATCTTATTTGTTTGTATCTTACTATTTCGAACCCTCCAAGAATATTGATTTTGATTTACGAAAAGTTAACCAAATTTTTTCCAACATGCCCATAAACAAACTGGTCTGGTTTACGGACACCAATAGTAAATCTGAAACATGGTTCAGTCCCCTTTCCAACTCTAGGGGCACCAAGTTCGCTGAATGTATTAGTGCTCATAACCTCTTTGTCATTAATGAAGATTGCAGTCCTACATTTTGCAGCTCTCAAGGATCTAGCTACATTGATATAACGGCTGTTGGAATGGATTTACTGGAAGTTGTTTCTTGTTGGCATTTGCCTGCGTATGATTCTCTCTCCGACCTCAAAGCAATTGATTTGATATTGCTCTAAATTCCAATTCTCAAACAAAAGATGGTGACAGTTGTATTCTTAATCTGAAAAAAGCAAACTGGAAACTCTTTTATGACTCATCTAAATACTTGCTGTCAAGAATTAGTGATCTAATACTCTCCTGCCAAAATCCAGAATTTCTTCATGAACTCGCTAATGCACTAATTTCTATTATTCAAAAATGTTGCAAAATATCCATCCCAATTAAAAAGCAAGGAATACACAGAATTCCTTGGTGGACAACAGAAATTGGTTGCATGAGAAAACACATTAATGCTGCAAGACGGAGATTCCAAAGATGTAATTCCAAAAATGTTAATACATTTAACATTTACCAAACACTTACACACCATTTACAATAACCAAAATGTTAAAATATTCATGATTTTTCTAGAAATCCTGAAATCTGTTTTTAATTTCTTTTGTCAAATTCAGAAGCAAGGTTGCATATTTTTCTTTATTTACTGGGCATTGTCAAAATGCATAGAACTGTACATTTTATATCATAGTTTACTTCATTTTCATTGTCATTTTATTTGATGAATTGATTTTCACCTTTAAGAGGTGTTTTTAATTTTAAAAAATGAGCGACTAAGCCTACTTAAAATTACTAGATCTGTGATGCAGTTTTCATCATGTTATGCAAATGTTTATTTAAGTATTTCAGTTAACAAATCATAAAATGTTTGTTACTTTGTCTTGACATAGCTAAAAAATTAAGAATTCTTGATACTGTATCAAGGAGCAGACGACAGTTATATCCATTTATTTTCTGTTGACATTGTGATTGAGTTGGCTCTTGTCATAATTTTTTTTTTAAAGGAAATGTTTTCCATGTAGTAACAGCTCAAAGGTTTGCCTTTGGGGTTGAAAATAGAGTGTGTTTTATTTTTGGTGTTTAAAAATATTGAAACTAAGTATCTCCTTATTGAGGGAAAAGGACTAATGGATTCTTTATTTATTTCAACTTTTATCAATATCTTATACAGAAGCATTAAATGATCTGATCATGGATTCAAAAATAAAGAACTAATTATTTTCCTTAGTTGTTGTTGGGCATTCCTTGCAAATTTTTTTTTTTTAATGGCGATTCAGTTCTACAACATTTATGGATTTTTACAACCTTAATGATAAATTTCATTGATTTTATCCAGTGATATTATTTCATCGTTTTTAAATCTTGGAAAGCAGTTGCATTGTCTTCCTTTATAAATCCCATATCTGTTACCTGTCATTGACAGAGTACCATTAATAGCTATACAATATAAGTTCATTTTTACAAAAATAAAAAAAAACTCTGCTTAATATGAAACTCTTAATTTGAATGTTTATTTGTTTACAAATGTGCTAAATTTTAAAAATAATTTAAGTTATAATTTCATGCCATGTTAAAGCTTTATTTACTGTTCTGAATTTGAATTTCATAGTATAGAAATATCTTTTTCTTGTTTGCTATAATTATGTTCACAATTAATCATAATATTTAATATACTTAATAGTATCATATTTTATTTTCATTATTATTTAATTTATATTTTAATATTATACTTTAACTACTTCTTTTAACTGGAATTTAATGTTTTGTATCTGGTAAATGCGACTTTTTTGTAACTAATTATGACTTTTTTTTAAACCGTGGATCAGGCATGTAGAGTGCTCTGTTCACACCAGCAAACAAGAAAAGCCTTCATCATAAGATCCTGGTGACATTAGTTTCTAATTGTAGAAAAAAGGAACAAAGCAATCTACTGATCTCTACTATGCATGAAAATATTAGTGTTCATTCATATGCATAAATACGAATGAAACACTCCATAAAGAGGAGGAAATAATGAAACCCAGTCAACTAATTCACCAAGAATTATACATGAAAATAAAGAGATTCTCTTTATATTCCCTTATCAATTTTTCAAGTCTTCAAAAAAATCAAAGGGTAAGTGGTTCATAAGATGTTTTTAGTTTTATACATAATTTCATGCATTTGCTACAATCGGAACATGCAATTTTAAGGTTTTAAAGGAAAAGGACAAATTCAGCTACATATTTTTTTAGTGTTTTCTTTTGTAAAAAGTCTTCAGCTGACTCACTTTTAATGAATTAGTAACACACATTCATTTATCTATATATATGAGCCGTTTTCTTTGAAAGTGGTGTAAGTCTGTTTTATATTATAGGGGGTTATTTACCACTTTCAAAGTAATTATATTTTTAATTTCATTAACTATGTAAATTTTTATTGACAAAATAATGACAAATTTCAAGAATTTTTTGAAGAACTGTTCATAGATAAAAAGCTCGTAGAAGAATGTTATAATAACCAACTCTCTTTTTGTCAAAAATTGACTTACACCACTATCAAAGAAATTGGCTCATATATGACTTGAAAATACTTTATTATTCATAAATAACAAGTTTTGTATAAGAAAATATAATTTTTGCCCTGCAGCTTTTGAAATAGCATTTCCACAAAACTTGGCTGTTTCATTATGTAACTCTATAGTGTGAATTTTCTCTTTATCATTAAATAGAGCACTGTATTTTTTTTAAGAAATAAATTGCATAATTTCACATTAAATTGTAAATTCAACAATTGAAAAAAACTATGCATGAAGCAGAAAAAAAAATAGAAATATCAGTTAATAAAATGGTTAAACTAAAGTGTATATCTGTTAAAATAATACATAAATTAAAAAGATATTTAATGTTGTGTAAGCTTTGCATTGTTTCAATAAGAATTATAAAGTTTTGACCATTGTTTTTTTTATGTCAGTTTTCTTAAAGTACATGATTATCATTCATATAAACCAGTGGTCTTTAAAAATTATTTCCGTAAGACAAATATTTGATGGAACAAGAATTTGCCAATTGGCTGATACATTGCTGGCAATGAAAGTCATAATCGGAATCACTTGATTATCACTACTGTTGTCATTTTTTTTCAACAAGAATACTTTGGATTATTATGCTCATCATAAACTGTGAGGTTCGAAAATAAAGATGAGAGTACAGCAGGGGTGGGTAACTCTTTCGGCTCATGAGCCACATTGTGAGAACCCTGGGGTTCCACGAGTCACAATAAAAAAATTTAAATAAAAATAATAATTGTGTATGCAAAATGGATTCAAGTTCTCTATGAAGTTTGTTTAATAACAAGTTTCTAAAGCTCATCCCACTCATTAAAACTGAAAATTTTATTTACGCATAATATAATTTAATCTTGCAGCACTTTTTAAACTTTTATTGTAATATAATAAAATAATGTTTTTTATTCTTTATATGGATCACCTACTAGATTGTGAATATTCTATTGTCTGCTACCCCAGGTTCTATGTATTAATTTCTCATTTGTACAATGTTTTGTTCAACTAAGTAGTTTTCTATTGGAAAATGCACCTTTTTATATTTGTACACCTATAAAACACCTATAATGAAAGAAAGGGAACAACATATCAACAGATCCAATGTTAAAATCTAAATTGAAGAGAGAAAAGCTCCTAAATTTTAGGTTGCAAATTCATACAAAATACATAGAATTTTTTCAGACTGATGTTTAATACATTTAGAACAATGAATTTACAGGAAAAACATTTCTCAGCTTGAGTGACTACAAAAACAAAATCTAAAAATGAATTAAATGCAATATATAAAAAGGGGCCTGCAAATAATTTCAGTGGGCCTAGACTTCGACAGTTTGTGTAAAAAAAAATGCAAACGCATATCTTAGTAACTAAATGTAATGTATAGGCAGGTGACACAGATTTAAATTATTAATATGTGAGTAAATTACATTAACATATTATGTTAAAAATTTTAATAAAAAATACCTTATTTTTAAAATTTTCTTTCAATAAATAAACATTATGATCTATTTTAAATATTATTTTAAGAAATATTCATCCAAGGGGAAAGAGGAATGGGGTTCCCCGAAAACACCTTATAGTTCTAAAGGGTTTCTGCAAGTGGAAACATTTTAAAGACCACCGATATAAACAATGGAACTTTTTGTTGTTGCTAATTTTTCAATGGTAAGCTTAAAAAAAATGCATTATACCTTAACTTTTAGAGGCTAATGTATTTTTTGCCTAAAAATTTGTTCAATCCAATGGATTGGAATGAGTGATAACTAGTTTTTAAAATGTTTTAATAAATAATGATCCACAAAGAATGTGACTGTCTTGCTCACATTCTAGATTCTGAAAATTGCAAAAAAAATACATGAACAACAAAACAAGAAAAATGTTTGCTTGCAGTGTCAGTCAAGCTGGGTTACAATACAAAAGTTCTAGCTTTCATGATGCTGTTTGCAATATTATCTACATTACATTTTGGATTATCAAAATAAAACTCAATAATGCTTAATACAGTCACTTTGGGTTGTAAAATAATATTTTGTGGATCAAAATTTAATTTTAAAAAGGAGATTCAAGTTCACAAAATTTGAAAGCCTTCATATGTGTATTATTTACAAGAAAATTCTAAGGGTAATTATCAATTAGTAATCAAATTCTAATCATTGTCACACTCAAGTCTATTTATATAACTCTTTTGAGAATTATAAAATGTTAAGCAAAAATATTTTCTAATATTAAATTTGAACTCGGGTAACTGCAAGAGGAAATATTCTTGCTTAGATAGGAGCCATTTTCGATCTTATAGAAGAAACTGTTCTCAATCTTAAATCAGAGATCAAGTGGACTTTTTGAAAAATGTAAGTTTCAAACTTATTTTTAATACATAAATTTATATTTAAGGGGTGTTGGAACCCTCTTTACTGACTATGCTAAAATGAAACTTATCTTGGTAGTTGATGGCACAATACTGTCTCAGAGAAACTTCTTTTACTCACTCTCAAAAGTTCATACATTCTTATGTAAAATCAGAAATTTAATTTATTTAAATCTAAAATAGCTAATATTCAAATCAAATCTAGTATTGTACACCAAAAGCAATTGTAATATTTATATACCACTTATTCAAATTTTAAATATCAATAAATTAAAATGCAATGTAACAAGTTATAAAAAATATTAAGTAAATTACAGAATTTTATAAAGTATATATTGATATTATTTATTTGCTGCAAATCAATTATAAAAATAATAAAATGAGAATTTCAGACTTCCAAGTGTTCAAACAATCTATTCCATTGAAATATTGCATTATTCATTTTAAAAGTCCGTTTTGGATTTTTTTTTCACTTTATAAAAGTAAATGTTGTTGCATCCAGATATAGTTTTTGTTATCTCAAATTTCCTAAGAAACTTATTTTTGCTGCTCTTTCAATAAATGCATTGTCTCTGATTTTCAGTTCTATATGTTTGTTAGGATTTCTTAAGGAATGTGTTGTTCTTAAACTTAAGTATTTCTGCTTCTATTTGCACCATAATTGCTTTAACAATATATTTCAGATAAAAATACAATTAACAACATATGCTCTTTCTTTTCAAGATGTAAGGCATGATTCACATCCATTCTCGATTATGTTGGTAAAACTAGATAGTCAGGTTTTTTACCAAAACTAAGATGTATTATTGTATAAAGATGTGGTTCATCATTTTCATTCTATGCATAAATCAATGGATATAGATTTAGAACAGCTTCTACATCACAAGTATTGTTGACATTTCTTTGTTAATGCTCTATTGCTTTGTAAATGGTCTTTTGTCAACAATCATACACCAACTATAGTGGTTAAGGTAACAGAGTATTACATTTAGTTCGAGCCTAGTATTGCTGAAGACTCGCCCTGTAGGGGAGCAATACACGTTAAATCTGTTGAGAGCTCAAACATCATCTTTTTGGTGTGGTAGTTAGGAGAGGGGAGTGCCAGCTGAGGTGTTGTCCTCATCACTAAACATATTTCAAAATTACAAGGTGCGTTGCCAAAAGCCCTTGTGTAGCTGAATAAGGCGATGTTAATATTCACTCATTCACTTTATACCAACTATACAAGTCTTTCAAAAAAAAATTCCATTTTACTCTCTTTTAATTATCTTTCAAAAATTTTTCTCTTTATTAATAAAATTCAGAAATACATGATCTGATAGGATGTTTGAAAATTTTGGCATTTTCTGAGTTAACTGACTGCTTTCTATTTTCTGTTTTAGTTGGAAATCTCTGGAATTCAAACAAAAATGAATTAGCTATCATATTAGTCATAAATTCTAAACCTAGAGCTCTGGTAACTTTGCATATGAAAAACTCAATGTATGATCAAATCAAATGGCCAAATATCCATATACTGTGAAATGTATTTGATTTATCCTATCTTGTGTGAAGTAATAATTCTTTTATTTAAGTTGGCAGATTTGAAAGATATTTCACCCAAATCAAATCTTTCTTTAGAGATATTTACATTCATTTCTGACATTCTTTGGCAATCCAGAAGTATGATCTGGTTCCACCAATCATTATGTTCTTGTATTCTATGTGTATGATCAATGTAATTAACTTAGAATTATTGGGAAGAATTATAAGGTGTTTTTCTTTTCTTGCTAAATCGAAAAATTCTAACTTTTCTTCTATGTGTATCAACTAATTTTTGTGTAAAAAGTATAAAAGTAGACATATTTCTATATGTAGAACCATTTTTTCCCATGGATTTATCAAAACATTTGAATTGCAACAATGTCTTTGTTCTTTTCATACAAAGATATGTAAACAGCGACTTAATACTGAAAGTATTAAATTATTACTAGAAAACAGTGCCCTGTAGAAAATGTTATGGTGACATTTAAAAATTTTGAAAAGTTCATCTGTCAAATAAAAGACAGTTAATAGAGGGTGTAATTGTATGTTGAGTATCACATAAGCACAAAACAATGTTATCCCCTTGTTGTCCTAAAGAGATGTTTTGATGCTGTAAGCAAGAATAATACATACCTTCTTTAACCTTGAAAGTAATACCATGTCATTGTTTAATGTCAGTTTTTAAAAATTAAGCTGTTTTAATGTTTAAAAATATTTGAATTTTGTTTATTTTATTTTATTTATTTTTTTAGTTCAACATTAAATTTAAACTTTTAAATGGCATTTAAATGCTTGCATTTCATGAAAACAATTCCTTTTCTAAAAGCATATGAAGTTGAAAATATAAAAATTTCAAGAAGTAGCTATTACTGCATGTTTCATAAGTACTGCTTATCAAATTTCTATTTATTATAGTGAAATTTTGGTAATTTAAAATATGTGGTGCAAACTTCACTTTTCAAATTTTGTATTCAATTTATGCGAATGACCAGGTTTTATACTATTGTTTTGTGTTTGTCAACAGAGTTGCCAGAAACTTATGCAGTGAAGTAGCACAAAGAGGGAGAAAAAGTAGCGAATCGATTTTTTCGCTTGCAATTCATAAACATAATTTTTTTTAAATTTAGTAAAACTGTTTTAAAAAATACATCAAAATGCTTTAATTATTTAAGTTATTTAAAACACTTTCAAATTTTTCTTGCTAAGTATCGTGATCTGCTGTGTCTTTTTTATAAATATCTGAATTATATTGAAGCATTTGTGGCTACTGAATGAAATCAACGCAGCAAGTCCCTCATCTTCCAAAGTCATTATAATTCTGATAATTGACTCAAACAGTTTGAGGCAATTTTTAATTCCTTAATTTTGTCTTAGTTGACGCACTCTAAAAAAACCCTTTTCCACAGTGGTATTACTTACGGGTAGGTTGTAAAGCTATGTTGTTACTAATGCCACCTGATCAGCATAGGCCAGATCAAGACCCACAAAATTCATCATGGCGAAGGGCTAAGTGACGCCGGTTGTTAGCCGTAGCTTTGAGCACCATACAGGTGACAGAACGTTTTAGCTTGATTTCACCCCAATTTTGAGGGAGAATACCCTGGGGGTGCTCAAAGGCCTCCCACCTCTCTTCCCCTTCTACAAACCTCACGAGAGGACTTACGGCTCGACGGCTATTTAAAGTACCCCCATGCCACAAAGGCACTATACATTTTCAAACATCCATGTCTTCTCCAGGATTCGAACCCTGACCCAAAGGCACAGCAGTCAGAGTTGCTAACCACTATACTGGTTGGACGACTGTAAAGCTTTAAAGTAAATATAGCTAAATGCTTAAAATATAGCTTAAAAATGGATTTCCAACTGCATCTTTTATAATAAAAATGTGACACCAAAATAATTCCCTATCATTTAAAAGCTCAGATTCAGATAGAAAAACATCTTTCAATTGTATGTTAAAAATTTGTTTCCATTGATTCTCCAGAACATACAATTTAGATTGGTCTGCTAATTCTAAAGGCAGATAAAGAGAAAAACTATTTGAATTTTTAAAAAAAAAATATCAGGGAAAAAATTCTTTCTTTTTAAAGTTCCGTAATTTGAAGAGATTCGGTTTAAATGTTGCTCACATGAAATCTTGAGAAAATTATGACATCTTCGATAGATTTCTTTTGTAGATTCTGTAGAAATTTTTTACTTTTGCTTGTCAATTTATTCAAAAAGACATCCATCAACTACTTCAATAGTCAAATAAATGCTTGTTAAATTCATGTCAACTTCGAGGTTCACACATTTAGGGTAAATTTTTCTACTTAAAAGAGTAAGGGTGGAATTTTAATTCTTTCAACAATTTACAATGATCAGCATGACCACTTTGAAAGAGCAAATTAATTCGCTCAAATTCTGCTAAAATTGGCAGCTGTAATTTAACAATATTTAATTATATCCTTGTATTAATTTAAGTAAAGGAATAGTAAGACAAGTAGTTGATTGGAAGGAGAGGAATCTAGGTAGTGGCGAAACGGAGAATATAATGGGCCCCTTGCAAAGTCAGATTTTGGACCCCAAGCCCTAATACATGCTTGACGTCAGTCAGGCTTTGGGCCTCCTGGAATCCCTGGACCCCCCGTAATGCGAGGATGTACATTACACCCCTGAATCTAGGTCAAAACCTTTAAAAAGAGATTTAATTGGAAGATTTTTATCACATAATCTATATCTGACAAGTCTTACTTTTGTCTTTGTATGCAATCTTTTATAAATCCAGTGCTTCAATGTAAGTTAATTACAAAAAAAAATTTCATTCTTTAATTCAGTACAGTACCCGTTGATGATAACTATATAATTTACTTAGTTCTATAAGAATTTGTCCATTCAAATTACTCTTCCAGTTTAATATTTATTTAGAAATTCTCTCTAAGCCTACTTTTTAAGAATATTTCATGTTTCATTTTCATGCTTCTATCAGGATTGGAAAGAATCCCACCGTTTTCCACTGCAAGTGGTAGTAAAAACTACCACTTGCAGTGGAAAAGAGTGGTGGGAGAAGGGAGACCCGCTTTGATAGGATCCAATTCGTAGTGGTGGCTGGAGGTAATGAGAAATTACAGCATTCCTTGTCGTTTCTGAGTGATGAAACATACTGCAATTCAGGGGTATTTTGATACAGGGCCCCCTCAGAGCTAGCTACACCAGTGCTGCAATTCCATGTTTTCTTTGAGGACTGAAGTCGCTATCTTTTCCCCCTTTTTTCTTGTGATTTTTCCGAAAAAATATGGTATATATGGTTGAAAGTATATATGGTATATATGGGGTATTTATATATGGTTGAAAGTAGCAAAAAGTAGCAGGATTGTCAAGTAAAGTAGCATAAAATTCGTGAAGTAGCAATAGGATTAAAAAAGTAGCATACAGTTTTAAAAAGTAGCAAAATTCACGAAAAATTGCATGGTCTGGCAACACTGTTTGTCAAAGTGATGGACACAAACAAGTATAAAATTATTAATTTTTTTTCTGGGACATATTTTTTTTTTTCTTTTTGCCAAAAAAGTGCTCTCTTTCATTATAAAAATCAGAAGTAATATAATTGTGACAGTTGCATTCTTAAACAAGATGGTGTTTTATTTGACATTACAAAAGTGCATTGAACTTTTTTAAATGAAAATAACTCCGTAGAGTTCATCTAGAATGATCACAAGAAATAATGCACAATATTGTTATGATCTACAAATCGCAAGTTATTAAAAATATCATTGAAATGCAGCTTGATTCTGAAATACCAGTAGTGATCAGAAAGTATAGCAACTCAATGTGTCTAAAAAATGTTGCTATTCTTTAAGGCTAAAGATGGGATCTTTCAAAATACAAATAATACAATGAATTTGTAAAAATAAGTTGTTTTTGTGTTGCATTTCCATGCATAAAAATTTTGAAGAAAACAAAATGTATATATTAAGTAATGGACCTAATAATTTCCAATGCTTATGTGTGACAGTGTTGAATAATTGTTATTAGAAGGATGAACTCCATTTTTCTAATATGTTTGCATGCTTAAGTATTTATTCTAAAATATAAATCATAAATAATAATTGTACTCTAACCTATAATTGGACTATATAAATGTGTATAGATGAATGAATCTTAGACTAAAAGTGTTTGTGTTGGGAAATGTGTTGTATTTAAAAAGTATTCATTCCGCACACACATACTCACTAAAAAGACTACATGAGGTTTGATTAAAATTGTAATAAAGCATAAGAGTTATTTTGAAATGATAAACATTGAAATCAAGTATAAAATTTTTGATTTAAAAATTCCACTTTAAAATTTTCTGTTACACTATATTTTCAGTGATCAGAGTATCTCAAACAGTGATTGAGATTATTTTAAACTGTTAAAAATTAATTTTACTGAAATTAAATAGAAAAGCTTAATTATTTTTTTAACTTTGTGAAACAGCATTATAAAGTTATTCTAAAATACAAATGTTTCTTATTTTTAAGAATTGAATTTATTTTTATTGCACATTTTTGTAATTATTTGTCTTTCTTTACTTTTATCAGAAGTCAATTCAATACCTGCCCTTTATGCAGAACCCCCAATCCATTATGATAGCCATGCAGAGCGGGCTAAAAAGAAAAATGAAAAGATGGTTTGCTAGCATGGAGAGAATACTATTTTCATTAATGCTATAGATAGGTACGGTGATCTTAGTGACAAACTTGATGATAAAAAGAGATTTTCCAAGACTTATCTAGAAGAATCTAGGGGGATTATTTGAAGAAATATTTCTAGGATGCACTTCACTGCCTACAAGAGGACTATTGCAGTGGGGAGTGAAGCTCAGTGTTAGAGTTTGGAAACGACTATGTTTTTCATTTGGTGCATGCTGTATTGTGTCTATTACTGTGTCCTATGTTTCTGGGAACTTTGCATCGGTGCTATTGTGAATTGATATGTGTATTAATTTTTTCTATGTAAAGGGAAAATGTTCTATTTGCTAAAAAGATTAAAAATAAAATTGCAATTCAATAAAAAAAAACTGCTTGTTAATTGTGTGAATTTTTCTTACACTTTAAACTTGTTCGATCATATAACACTATAAAAATGAAACTGATATTCCTTTTATGTACTTTGATTTGTGATTTTTTTTCTTTGTAAATAAGAGTCTTGTGAGAAATGAGATATTGTAGTGCTATGCATAAGTAACTTAAGGTGCATCTGATTCAAAAACAATTTTGCAACATTTTATTTAAAATGTTTTATTTCTCTGTGTTGCTTTATTTGAATATTTACTTATAATAATGATGTATGCAAAGGGAAGAAGTTAATGGATTTGGACTAAAGTGTGCAAAATTGTTCCCTTTAATAGGTTTAATATCACTTTTAGAATATACTTCTATTATTCTATTATATTTGAAGTATTTTTCACCAAACTGTTTTTCTGCTAACATACCACAACCCATTATGTATGTAACATATTTCATAAACTTCTATGAATATATTCCACTATAAATATTAAAGTATATTACATGATACTCCTTTCTTTTGATTGTATATTCAGTTATGTTAAAGTTTCCAATTATATTTCAGTGAATTAATTTTTTTTATTTCTTTCCAAGTCAAGATACTACTATTAAATTTTTTTTAAAAAATAACTATGTTCGTCAACACCAATATGATTTTGAATGTAAGGGAATGTTTTGTTACCAGTGTATTAAAAATGTATAGATTGTACCATTCATGAATGACATTGCAATTTATTTGAATGCTACAAATTTCATGTTTTAGTACTTTTCAATAAATTTACCATTTTAATTTTTTTTAAAGCTATTACTTGATATTATTAAAAGTGGCATGATTAATTATTTTAACTGAAATATTTATTAAAATCTACAGAACATATAAAACTATGTAATTAAATTTATATGTTCTTGAAGAGTGTTTCAAAGGCACTCATTTTTTTAAAATTTCACTAGAAAGATTGATGTAGATATCATATTTATATACAAATGGTTTGAAAACTTGCATTATTGACACTTATCTAAGAAGTACCACAAAGCAAGCTGTTTATGCATTGGTACAGGGTTTTGTCTCTTGGAGGAAATTATTAATCATCTTAATTGAGATAAATCAAAAATTAATTTTAAGTTACCAAAGTCTGAATTAATCGAGTTCTATTCAAAAATTCAAAGTTTTTACAAAATTCAAAGTTTACTATGGGAATTGTACTTAGATTAATCTTTTGTCTGACATACACAGAAGGGAAAGTATAGTTCGGTTCATTGGTCCCTAAACACTGGTGTAGCTAGTTTCGAGTGGGCCCTGCATCAAAATTATTTAGGGGCCCTTTTTTGGAAATAGCTCTGTCAATGGGATTGTTCGTAGCATTTTACGACTTTTTACTTACTCTTATTGGATCTCCATATCATTGATACAGTGATAGGTACCCCCCCCCACCCCTCCCTAAAAAAATAAAAAACCGGTTCCTTTTATTACAGTGTTTGTTTTAGTGGTGGAAAGAAAATTAAGGAAAGTAAGCTCTGCTTTTTGTCATGCTTCTATTTTTAAACCCAGGCCTTGTTTGAGATGCAAGATCAGTCACTCCACACAAAGTCTTTGTCTTTTTACTCTAGATCAGAAGTCAGCAAGTTAATGTACTGAAGGATTCAGCGTGCCACATAATAGGACAGTTTTTAAACTATTTTATTCCTGTAATAATGCATGCAGAGTTAGAGAAAAGAGGTCAATAATATGCATTTACAGTTTTATTATAGATAAGTTTTGCATCATTTAAAAATATTTCTTAACATAAAAATAAACAGTATAAGTTATAACTATTCAACAAAAATAAAAAAAAATTGAAATTGTACATATATCATGTATTTTCAAACATATTTATTAAAACGAAAAATAGACAACATAAAATATAAGTATTTCTCTGTATTATAGTTAAATAAAAAATTTTATGTGAACCTAGTACTCTACCATCATTGCAAAATCAGGGGTATAATTTGTGACTTTCAATTTGACACCGATTCTGAGCATTCAGTTTTTAAACAATTTCTTTTCGGATTTGAAATATTTTTCACATGAGGAAAAATTTTTTTACCTAGATATGTAGAACCAAAAGCAGAATACATGCAATTTTCTCTATTCCAACAATTAAATCTTTCTAGCAGGGACATTCAAAAATTTACTAAATAACTCTACATTTATCATAATGCTGTAAATGTCCATAATTCTGAAGATATTTGTCAAATGAGGTCCATTACAAATTTATCAACTTTCATCCACTCAAAAATTTAGAAATTTGTAGAGTAGGGCAAAGTGCCATAGAGAGATTTTAACCGCATGGCACTCGTGTAATAGGTTACCGACCCCTACTCTAGATGATTATTCAACATCTTAATTGTTTCATGGTTTGTATTATTATGCTCCTACATTTTCAAATTTGGTAATTCAATATTTTTTGCTTTTTTTTAACATTTGTAGAATGTTAGTTTCCTGTTATCTGGGGTAAGTGTAAAAATTACTAAATTGAATATTAAATGCTGCTTCTCTTAACTGTTTTAATTTGGGTAAAGAAAGCAATTATATTGAAAAGTCGAATTAATCATGAAAAAATAATCCGAGAACAATAGCAAGTTTACTCATTATCACAAATAGTGCAGTTTATTTCTACAAAGCTTGAAATCAATTTAATAAAAAGTTATTAACTGTTTATTGATTACTGAATTATTTCAGATATGAATATTTTCACAATTTTACTTTAGTACCTGTCAGTTCTCGGCGTGAGAAACGCCATCTGTATAATTAAGAGAAGTAGGAGTGAATTGTTGTGTCTTCAAATAAGAATATGTGAACTGTGTTTGCGCCAGCCCAACTGCGCATGCCCAGTAATTCTGATATGAATGTTAAAAAAGTGTTGTGAGATAAAAATAAAGCCAGTCCACTCGAAACTGTGTCATGAGAATAATGAAGGAGTAAGTAAGCTATCGACTAAAGGATAACCATAAATATGGACAGTGTTTGCACCATAAAATTGGTTATTGTGCTAGAGACTCTGGAGTCAACTGCTTAAGTGTTGAAGTTGATCCAACA
>BMAV01012754.1:0-27929 GCA_019973955.1 Trichonephila inaurata madagascariensis
TTCCATTTTTTTGCCCCGGTTCGAACGTATGGTACCTTCAATAATTATTTCTTTGATTCAAATATACGTACCGACATTTTGGTACAAATATTACACTGCTTGACAGTTGTTAAAGAACAAGTTATTTATGTAAAATTGATTCTCAGGCAGCTAACCAATAAAAGTAAATTTACGTTTACATTACTTGGTAGACCAGGAATTGGTAACTGAGTTAAAGACAGTTTAAACAAGCCCAGGAATCATACCAAAATGCATGCTGTTTGATGTTAGCCGAAAATACTGCAGGAGATTTTAAAAAATTTCTCTGAAATTCTGTTTGGTTCTTGAAACAATTAAGAGCAGAATGTCAGGAAATATCAGTTGAGTGGCTACGATCATGGGCGAGTAGTTAATTTTGGGAAGAGATCAAAGTGTCCCATTGAGCTTCTCAAGCTGTATCAGAGATTCATCCTGAGTTTGGGGAGGATTTGGGAAAACCCCTCTATATTGACAATGTTAAATTGGTTGTTTTGATGCCCTTTTTTCTAAAACTTTTTCAAGTACATGCTTGAAATGTTTTATACAAACAGTACCCCTTTTCTCATTATCTTAAAGGCGTTTGCTTTTTTTTGAATCTTTTCATAATTTATAAAATATTTTATCAAACGTAGTGAAATTTGACCCATTTTTCATATAAACAATTTGTAATAAATAAATTTTCGAGTTTCTTACAAAAAGTTCATTTCAGTATATATGTTAGCCATCATTATAAATATGTCATAAGAAATTGCATACCTGAGAACATTATTTTCCCCGAAAAGGTGTATCGAACATCAAAAATTTACGTTTGGAGATAAATTAACTTTAAGTTATCCGACTACGTTCCAAACCATGATTTTGCAAAAGCGTATAAATGAATAATATTTATGATATTTAGTGTCAATTACATTAGAAAATGTATATAAAATTATTGTTTTAAGAATAGTATTAGAATAAAAAATTATTTAAGTACATTATTTTGACAAAAAATGAACATAGAATAACCCATTTGTAAAATATTCTCCTTTTAAAAATACTTTTATTATATTAATATTTTGCCTGTATAAGGTTGACCCCCGTATAGAGGCTCAACTTAAATTTTTTAAAATGTAACCCAGAAGTGGTTTTTCCGTATTACGAAAACAGAGGGGAGACATTTTAAGAAAAAAGCCGATAATTATTTCAATGGGTTGTAACTCTAAAAATAATGTGAATTTTTCAAAATTCATAGTTAAGCCTCTGTACAGAGGTCTGAGTTATATACTGCCAAATTAATATTATAATAGAAGCAATGTTCACAAAAGAGAACATTTTGAATAAAGTTTATTCTAAGTTATTTTTTTTGGCAAAATATTGTATTTAAATAATTTTTTTTTTGTCAAAATGTCCTTAAAACAATTTTATACATGTTTTCTAATCTAAGTGACGCTAAATATCATGAAATGGTTGGATACCTTAACGTATAATTACCTTTTTATTAATACATTCCTCCCCATACTCAAAATGATCTACATTTTTTTAATCCCACATATCTTAGCTTTACCTTTTTAGTCTTTTTTCTTTCCTAACTTCCTTTGTTTTTTGTAAGCATGAGTATTTACCCTTTAACAGTCTCTGTTTGTCGAGGCGCTCCATTGTCAGTACCGTGTAATCACCAAGCTCAATATAAAGTTTTTTTCAAAATGTCTGGTTTTGATGCATTTCCTATATTAAATGATGAAATTGTATCATATGTTCCCAATGACAATACTTCTATTTGCATAAATGTTTTCTTCGTTACACAATACCACATATTACGTTGTTAACATTTTCTTTGGGATTTTGTGTTCCTCCATGTAAACTCTTTTTTAGCAATTCTGCTTTAAATGTTTTCATTCCCATCATTCATATAATTTTTAAGCATAAGCAAAATACTTTGTTTACATTTTCCGATCTTTAAATGCTCAGTTTCAATAATTATTTAAAAATAGGTTTTTTAGGGCTTCTAATTACCCTAGAGGTTAAAATAAGGTATTTTTAGAAAGGTTAAAATATATACAATTTGAAAATATATACAATTAAAAATCACACAATTGTCATATGAAGAAGATTTTAGGTTTCCAACAAGGTTTAAATACTTCGGGAAAGCATGTCGAAGGTCGTGGTAAGAACAGCACACCTTTAGAGGATCGCTATGTAGCCCTCGTGGCAAAAAAGAACTGGAATCTCACTCCTGGCCAGATAGCTTCAAACGTTGCTTCCGTTACCGGTACGCATGTTTCATCCAGAGCCATCTCACGGCGATTAAATCAAGTTTGTTTGTATGCCTCGAAGAATATTCGTTGCACCCCACTTCAACCACGCCATCATCGAGAGAAATTACGCTGGTGTAAGGAACAAGTGGGTTGGGATCACCAAAGTAGAATAGTTTTCGGAAGAATCAAGTTTTATTGTGACGAGTGATTCTGTGTGTGTTCAGCATTTACTGCAGAGAGAGCGTAGAGCACATTATGCACAATAGTTTACTTGTGAACGTGATCGGTAGGGTCCAGGCGTGATTATGTGGGTAGGCATCATGTGCAATGGCAGAATACTACTTCACATCTTTGAGCGAGGAAGTGTTGCATCGCAACGGTACTGCAGGCAGGTTTTCTGGATCATGTTCATACTTTTAGAGGTGCTGTAGGTACAGAGTTTCCGTTTATGTACAATAATGCGTGGCCACATAGAAGTGTTGATAATATCTAAGGATATAATTGTTTCTTAGCATCATGTAATTTACTAAAGAAGAGTTTAAAACTATTTTCAGTTCAATGAAACATCGATGTGAAGTTATATCAAAGAATAAAGACAGCCTCACTAAGCTCTGATAACTCACTGCTTTCATCAGTATCTAATGTATATAGACAGTGATAACAGCATAACTTTTTATGCGTTGCAAATATTTGAATTATGTTTTATGTACTGAATTTAGTATTCAATTCCCTTTAAAAATTATATAAAGTACTTAACATTTTGTGCAAAGTAAAATTTTCTATAAGCATAGAAACTTAAAAAACCTAACTATGTTTTATTATTACAACCTCTGCACTTCGTCATACACGACAACAACAACATCAAAAATAGTTTCATAAAATTCGAAAGACCATTTTTATTAACAACAATGTTCTGAAAAAGTTGTTATATTTCTACATTAATAACTCATTCAGGATTGAGATCACATATGTCCCGACGATGCGACTTTTGTCAAAATAAGTGAAAAAACCTCTTGATCTTCCCTAGGAAGAACTTGCAAGAAGAAAAAATAATCGTATGAGAAAACAAAATGCTATATCCAAGGTTCAGCGATGGCTTTTTTTTTTGGGTCACGTATGTACTACAAACAAGTGGTATTAAAAAACATTAAGTCAATTTTCCTACTTCGAATGGATGAATAGAAAGTATTTTATTAACGATTGAAAATTTGAACGAATTATATACAAGTAAACTAACTGATCCGGCCAAGCTTTGCTGTGGCTTTGTTGTAATTCACTCATTTAATACTATTCTAAGCTATTTAATGCAGTCAAATTCATAATTGCTGACAATTCTGGAGTGTTGAAATTAAGCATAAAACAACATTATGTTTTTCATTTGGCACTTTATTTATCACCTTTTTAATTACAGTATAATGCATGAATTACTTACGAAGTTGTTAAGTAACAACAAATGAAGATTTAATTTCATAAATGAGGTGAATAATGGTGATTTTTAGCAATTTTTTACATTTTTATCATTTTAAATTAGAACAAAAAATAATTTTAAAAAAATTAATTGCTATTCGGTATACAATATTCTTCGGTAACCTATCTTTTGCTAACTCATATAAATTTGACTGTTTCCCCACATGTTAGCACGCAACATGTAGTTTCCCGTGCGGGAAATATGAATTTTCTAAGCACAAGCCCCAAATAGACATTGTCCGGCTTTCAGAGTTCTTAACCCGCAGTCACTCGCTCCTGTTTTTGCTACAATCGTCACTCGCGGGGTGTAGAGAACACCCAAACTTTTAATAAGTGCATTTAAATATGAAAATTTTTTAAGTCAATTATGATATATATTTATGAAAAACAAGATTTTTTTTGTAATATACAACTAAAATTATTAAATTTATTGCATACAAATGAGAAAAACATTAATTTAAAGTAAACCTACAAAATTTTCATACAGTACACAATTTTACATTTTTACATGAACCACAATTAAGACCTGTATACCAGTAATAATTTACCTTTATAATTAATGATAAGGATAGTGAAAAGTAGAAAAATAAAATTCTAATCATTTTCCAAGCATTCAGAGCAGACTGTATTCATATGCTTTAACCACATATTTTTCTTACATTGATCACAAAGAAAATTAATTTTTACGTCTTTTACTCGTAGACAAACAGTGCAATATCCCTTTTTTGGTGGATTAATGCTTTTTTTAATATCTTCTATGTTAGTAAAGCTTCTTTTGAGTGTTTTGTTAAGGTTTATGAGTTCCGATCTCATATCCCACTGTGAGTGCACACGATCCATTCTAATCTCCTCTAATAATTTTGAACGTCTCATTTTCTCTTCAGGAAGAACCGAATGATTAACAATCGAAGCATTAATTCCTGCAGTATTAAGTAGATGATAAAATATTCGCAATGGACAACGGTAACATATTCGTGATACATCATAAATACTGCACATTTCATCAGTGATTACAACACCGCCTGTATTATAAAAATTTACAATTTCAAGTTTCATCTCTCCAAGAAGTTTGGCTCTGAAATTACACAGTCATCGAATTCATTTAGTTCATCTTGACAATCTGTCAATACAGTATCTTACAGACGACGAAATCGCTGTTTTTCTCCCTTTCCCATGGAGTTTTTGTCATAATTTCTAAAAAAAATGTTTTGAAAAATTAATACATATATATATATTACAATTATTTTATAGATTTATATTATTTTTATGCTACAATTATTAAATTTTAATTTTAAATAAAATATGCCAGCATATTAATATATTTGAAAAAAAATGTAAATGGAAAGAGTAAAACGCACTCTATTTTAGATGCTTCGAGTACGAAAATATAACTCAATCACTCGCGGGGTGTCCTCAGCACCCCAGATAAACTTTTGAAGGTTGTTACATTCCAATCGTCCTAGCGATATTGATAACATCAGGCCTGAAGGTCCAATGACGCACAGAACACCCCGCGCGAGTGATCGCGGGTTGATGGTCATGGCAAAGGTCAAACAAATTGTGAATTAGAGCATTTTGATTGGTATTGGAGATCCTGACGGTATCAGAGTAATACGTTGTGCAACAGGACTATTTCTCCTTTAAATTTACATTCAAATGTTTATATATATATATATATATATGTGTGTGTGAAATATTTCTTATAATATTTCTGGAAGGCTGTAAAAATAACTACAATGTCGTGGCGAGAGGATGATATTGAAACAACGAAGAGATTGGGCGTGGACATTGGAAACGGTTTCCTGTATGCAGATGCATTTTGCATTTTCTATAATGCGTGATGTTACATGCTGACGGGATTGACGAGGCAGTCTGGTAAATTAATAATACAGTTTATTGCATTGCACATGAAGAGACACATAAATATATATTGACGACATCAAAAAGAAAACACACATAACAAAAATACACACACGACATCTGCAGCCGGCTATATATTGAAGACATACAGAAGGCAGCAGAGAGAAGAGGTAAGCAGGTCTATATACATAGACAAAGTGTCTGGAAACTATGCTGTGAGTTGTATTTTTATAACAATATGCTTAATGAACACTTTTTAAGCAATGAATTTTTGTACAAAATAGGAATTGTCACATAAAGAAATTAGTAATCGAATTATTGCTATTTATACGAAACTGGGTTTTTGTATTCCTAAAATTAATTTTCCTTATATATTTTTAACACCTAAATTCCATAAAAGTTCAGTCAAATTTAAAACTGTGACAAATGGTTTTAAAACATATTTATCACTATTGCAGGCAAAATGCTTGATGATGTTATACAAAACTTCATTAATAAGCAATATAATAAAGCTATAATTAAAAATAGTAAAGATATTATAGATTTTTTAAAAAATAAAAATATTTATTCCATTTATATTTTTGACTTTGAAATTTTTTCAATTCCATTGATATCAATGATATTATTAAAGTTATTTTTTAAAGAAAAATCACAGTAATTATAATCTTATTATTAATTTCAACAAACTTAAAACCCTCATAGATTTAGCCTTAAAAGAAAATTACATTAATTTTAATAGTTCATTATATAAAGAAACTAAAGTTTTGCCTCAAGGTGGCCCTGTAGCAAGAGTTTGGCTAATTTATATTTACACTTTTATGAATATATTTATATTATTAATAATGATTTTTGCACTTTTTGATATATGGATGATCAAGTTGTTTTTGGTAAAAATAATAATTTTAACCCCAAAATTAACTTTTATCCCGATTACTTAAACTTAGTTAAAATTAATAATATTCCATTTAAAAGTAATTACTTGGAAGTATCATTATATATTATGGATTAGAAATTACATAGTAATATTTATAATAAAAGAGATGCTTTTAATTTCAACATTCTTAAAGTGCCATACTGGAATTCGATTTTATCAATCTCTATATATAGAAATATTGTTTCTTACTATTTTTATCGTAATAATGTATTAGTTAGTGATAAATCTAATATATATATATTTAAATATTAATTTTTTAATTAACCACAGTATTGAACATGGATATCCTACCAACTTTGCTTACAATTATATTGAAATGACAATATGTAATGATAATAGCATTTTCCAATTAGTTATACAGTTATTCAGTAGATGGAGCCGCATGTCTAATAAATGAGTAATATTATATTTTATTTAAATATTCTTGCATATGTTTGTGAAGCATTTTATTTTCTGTAAAATTTTATATCAATATTTAAGGATTTTTATATGTATATATATAGTCTTAACATTATTTTATCATAATTCACTAATTTCAATGTATGCGGTACTACAATTTTCTTTTTGTATCGAGAGGGAAACATAATTTGTTCCTTTACTCGCGAAATAATGCTTACCATCTACTTTATTGCATCGATTTTAAATCTATACTAGTAATACTACTAACTTAGAATTGTATCGTTATATTTTAATAGTATATTTTGTTTATTGTAATATTAAAATTTTTTTCCTAATATTATTCCTTCCTTTCCCTATATTTATGATAAAAGAGATGCCTTTAATTTTAACATTCTTAAAGTGCCTTACTGGAATTCAAATTTATCTATATCTATATATATAGAAATATTATTTTTAACTATATTTATCGTAATAATGTATTAGTTAGCGATAAAGCTAATATTTATTTAAATCTTAATAACTTTATTAAACAATGTATTGAACATGAATATCCTGCTAACTTTCTTTACAATTATATTTCTAATAGTTCTCAGTGATATACAATTTGTATTAATAACTATTATTGACATTATGTTTTATTTCTAGTATTTTTCACTAATGATACAATTATTCAATATAGATGGTGCCACATGTTTAATAAATTAATAATATTATTTGAATTTCTGGTTTTCATTTATTTTCCTCAAATATTTATATCAATATATATTTATGTACTTTTAACGTACATATAGACTTTATGCTATTCTATCATATTTTTAACATTACGCGGTACTGTATTCCTCTGTTGTATTTGACAAGAAACATATCCAGTTGATACACTCACTAAGTAAATCTTACTATCTACTTTTTGCATCGAATTTGAATCTATACTGTTAGGCTATAATTTTATCGTTATATTTTATTAGTATAGTGATTTTATTTGTAATATTTAAATTTCTTTTATTATTATTCTTTCCTTTCCCTGTGGCTCAGTGGTTTAGGCAAATTACAGGTGAAGGTTGGCTAGCCCTAAAACTTGTTTAAACCTGCAGTCTTGGTTCCTAAGGCCAAGTGTTTGCTATTGTACTACTGAGGTTAACATTTCATACTATCTTGACTAGATATACTTAGGTTTTATAGCTATTTGTATATATTTATGGATTATATATATGTAAGTTTTTCATACCTAATACAAAAAAAAATATATAAAGTTTGTACTATTGAGAGTAAAAAAAATGCTGTTTATATTTTTTCCTTTGGAGATTTTTTGAAAAAAAAAAGGAATTGATACAATACTTAATCTCGATACGTAAAATAATATTCATTATATTTTATTAGAAATATAATTAATAAACGAAGAACCCGTTTGTGAAAAGGTAAAAGAAAAAAAAATTGTGATTAATCCAAAAAGTGGCTGATTATTATTTTTTTGTTTTATGTGTATTATGTCACATCAAAAATGCCGTTAAGAATTACTTTAGATAACATAATTTATCAAAGTATTTTAATAATAAGTACGTTTTAGCTTACTTAAATTCTTCTTTTAAATTTTACGCGATATTTTATAACGCTTGATAAACATTAATTTGACACTCAAGGAAAATGTTTTTAAAAATAACGTGTTTTTTCATTTTACTTTTAGGTAATCATTTTTAATTTCAAGATAATCTATTGGTTTTGCTTTGCTTAATATTCAATATTATGCAGCAATCATTGCCATTTTTAAAAATAAATATTCACGATCAATTGTTATTCGTACCCCCTTTCTTTACTGTCTTGTACCAAATAGGAGCCATTTCGATGTCTAGACTCCGTTGCAAACTACACTTCTCAGATTGAATTACTTTTTGTTTGGAAGAAGTAAAAAGCTTTATGTAGTTGTGATTCGTTATTTTGCTGCTTAATTAAGCACTTATTATTTTTTTTCATAAATTAAAAAGTACTTCACTCTTGTGAGTTTTATCTCGAAAAATTAGCTAGGAGCTTAAATTTTTTGGAAATACGTGATTTCTCTTAAGTACTGTCTGACGTTAATTAGTTTTTTAACTGCATTTGATTTCTTTTCATTTCAGTAAATTAAAGGGAAATTTATTTCCTAAATGTATTTTTGCTAAATCATTCACATGAAATATTTAAGCAAGCATGAATCTTAAATTAGTTGAATTTCTTCTTGCTCCTGTGTATTTAAGAAATATGATTTTATCGTGTACAATATAAATTTTATTTTCGTTAAGCCTATATTATATTCAAATTTATTTAATGGAAAAAATAAAAAGTAAAGGCAAATTGCTTCTTTAGCTAATCCTATAACTGCGTATTTAGCAGGTACTGAGATGAATACAGATATTCCCTCTCAGTTATTCCTACAGATTAAAAAATTTCTCACTATATTTGTTAAGCTGATTTATCATTAAACATGATTACTTTAAAAGTAATATAACCCTAAAATTATTCATCTGTGAAAAACACGATGCAATTTTTTTTTTTTAATGTCTTTGATTATTCCGCTTAGTCCAGAAAGTTATGCATATTTTTTTAAACTTTACCAATACAGTTATAGGATTAGGAATTTTAAGGTTATTTAAAAATGTGTAGCTTTTAATATAGGTACACAACCAAAGTAATTTCAGTTAAATCTCCGTAAATGTCTACATTACGCAAAACCATTTAAAATACAAATTAATTGTTCGATAAATATATATTGCAATGGGATCGAATGCAACACCATAAATAATTGTAGCACAATTTTTTACAATAAAAATATTAGTAATATAGAGCAGGAAATTTTATTTCTGGAATTCAAACTAAAGCTCCTTTTCAACATTTATGTTAAAAGATTTCGAAGAAACAAAATTTAAATAAAATTAGATATATATTTAGATAAACTATTAAAATAACATAAATTTCATTGCTTCTAAATGTTTAGATTTGTTATATGGATAACATTATTTTTAAAGCTACACGTGCCAACAAATGCGTAGAAATTATATATTTAAATTGTAACATTTTATTTTAATTTTTGATAAATTATTAACAAAAATTTCAGCTTTAACTATTGTAAAAATTTATTAATTCATTAATGAAGCTCTAAGCCTATGTAGTCTGTTGAATTTATTTTAAAACAATAAAAGTTCAAATGTTTAGAGAAAAAAACTAAATGAAGAATTCCCTTACGGAAGATGCATGCAATTTTCATCAGAATTTGGAATTGTTTCTATTACATAGTTGGTTTCTTTTGAAGATTTACAGATACATTATTGAAGGAAATAACATTTAGTTATGATAATCCTTTTACATACATGCAATCGAATATAATTTAAATTCTTCTTAAACTTTGCAATACTGAAAAATATTTATCGTAATTTGTGTCTTACAGAATATAATTTGAACTCTGATACTCGAAAAATAAAAAAATTATATTAATACTAATAATAATATTTTTAATTCCTCACACCTTAGGAGAATTATTTATTACTTGCTTAATATGTATATGTACATATAATTTTTAATATCTAATTAAAGTTCCAAGAATCTATTGTTTATGTATAAGTTATGTTTTACATACTTATAACAACATATGCTCTGATACGTATTCTAAGTGGCAAATTGGTATGATTTTGTTTCGCCTAATTTTTATGTTACAAAACGCTTAACTTGTGTACGTATTCCAAAAATACGTAAGCCCCCATTAATATAATGTATTTGGTTATATGATGATCGTAATTATTTATTTTTAACATATCAAGTAATATAAATCACATATTACTTATGTTTCATGAGAGAAATATTTGACATTTTTTTAACTAACGACGGGAAAAAGACGAGGTTTGCTTCGATATTGTTTAGTTTAATTCTGCAGCTCTGTTCTCTTATCTAAATGTGTATAGAAACATTTACATCTCTTTCAAAAAATTCTTCTTCTTCATAAGCAGTTAAAAACCTCAAAAATTCAGAAACAGTTATTGCAACAAACTATTATGTAACCGATAAATTACTATATTTATATATAGGAATGAAAACAAATGACTATGTGAAATAGCACATGCGCATATGAATATAAATTCAATTATATTATAGTAATTCGTTTTTCAGAAATAAATATATAAATAAAAATTGTAACACACCATAAATTACAGATCTTTTTTGCTTAAAAGGCAATTTGTTTATTTAAAATTTCGGTTAAGATATATCAATACAATTCTGTTCTACTTTTCTCAGAGCACAATACCCATTTTTCTATTTCTTCAAGTTAATATTTTTGTATAACACGAACTCATACTAAAGGTGAGACAATTAATGATGTTTAATATACGTCAGACTGGACAACAGGTTATGCAACATTCTCATGGTTTTCAGCCAAGATCAAGGGGCGAGGATTATTATGGCAAAATGGTATCATTTTTTAATTTCCACTTCACACTCAAGTGTTAAATTACAATCCTGATCTTTTGAAAACATTTCTTTTAAGAATATAAAATAATTAAAATAGTATCTCAATATTTTCGAGATGAATAAACATTTTACATTTTTAGCTTAGACAAACGCTCTATTATTGTTCTATTTATTTTTAAATACAAGACATTTGAAGTGTTTGTAAATAGTTTTTCAAATAATAATAATGATAATTTTTTTATTGTTATAAATATATAGTTGTATAAATTTTGGTTTTCATTGTTAGGCATTTAACTAATAAGTTTATTCAATGAACGGTAAATAATTGTAATACATTCAGCAAGGATATTCAGTGATAAATAAGGAATAAAAACAGTTTTTCTGAAGTAAAAACAGTTAAGATTTATAAAAATACATTCCTGTCCATAAATTAAGGTTAATTCGGAATTACTGAGAATTCGAACTCTAGAGCAAAACTTTTACCTATAGAGAGTAATGTAACACATTTTCAAGAATAATATGGAAATTACAGGAATCTTACAGATAATGTACTTCACAATCACAAAAGTATAAGGGAGGGACACATTAGAAATGGTGGCAAAGAAGTAAAAATACTCACAGGCACTTTTTAAACTACTTAGTATCGTAACCAAATAGTTATGACTCATAGGAGCATGTGAATGTTTTTTTTACGTAGTAGAATTATCAGTAGCCAGAAATGTGTCAGTTCTCAAATAGAAGTATCCTAAAGTTTCATCTCTAGTCTTGTGAAACGATTCTAAGATAACCGAAGTGTCATTAGACTTTGCAGCAAAGTGAGTTAAAACTCCCAGTGAGAACCAGTATTTGACAGTAACAGCCCAAAAGAAACAGACTTAGCTCAGAATCCGACCTGTCTCGTCAACTGTTTGCAGCCACGGGTGCAACAGTTTCATAGCAAACCATGTACAGACGCTTGGGACATTTTTGCCTATATGCTTGCAGGCTTATCTGATGTATTCCGCCCATCAAATCACTGTCACCAGCGGTTAGTCTAGAGTAGAGAGGACACCGGACAGTGGGCTTATGAGATATTTTCCGACAATTCCGGCTACGCTTGCAGTCTGTTTCACGTTGGACTTTCATATGAAGACTGCCAGATACCCATTACAGCCAATATAATGTCACTGAATGGCACCGTTATGTAGGAGTAGAATTAATCTTTTGGATAAGAATTATACTGAGCTCCAGAACAGATCTGAATGCTGATGACATCATCTATATGGAATTATCCCATTCTCACCTGACTTAAATCGAAAACGTTATGTGTGGAACATGCTTGGCAGACGAGTTGCTGCCCGTTAACCACCTCCTTCATGCGTACCGGAATTTCGGAGAGCATCATTACTTAGAGAGTAATCATACCCAATTTAATACTCTGCATGCCTAGGTAATACATGGGCTGTATGGGAGACATACAATGTATTAACCATCATACCAACCATGTAATATCAAGTTTTGTAATTGAGATATTTCTTATAATGTCTCTTGTGAACAAAAATCATAGTTTTTATGAATAGTTTCATACATACAGCCTCTTTCTTGTTCTTCTTTTGTTAATAAATGAAATTCATAAACCAGCCATGTTTGTTTTATTTCTAAATCTTAATTTGTTGGAATTGGCATTATACTTAATTTATGGGCATCAGTGTAAAATGAAACTGACAAGATCAGATTTTAAAAGAGAATATTTTCTTATAAAAAAATTATAATTTCCCTCCAGTTTGTAATTTACTTGCTGTACTTTATAATACATTTAACAACAAATTGAAAACTATTACTTGATGTATCAAAAAAAAACAGAATCAAAAACAGCAACAATATTTTTTTTAAACTAAACTGTTTCGTTGGCCTCTAATGATACGCTAAAAATCAATGAAATATTTTTAAAAATCTCAAACCATTCAAAAAAACTTAAACTTATTAAAATATCAGCCATGCCTCGGCGATGGGTATAACATTATTTACATTAACTTATATTACTTAACATTAACTTACATTATTACATTCATAAATAATATTAATTATTTTACGTCTCTTACTATAAATAACACTTAAGTAAAAACGAAATTTAATTTAAAAAAAAAACTAATCAAACCAGTTCTTAAAAATATATAAAAAAATTAAATTGAACACAATGAATGTATTTTAATTATATATTTATTACAACGTATGAAACAAACTTGTAAAAAGTTATTTTGTGAAAGTTTTTCTAACATTTCTTTTTTGTATGTCGTTAAAATAAATTGAATAATTTTTTCGGAGATAATTTGATGATAACAAACCGAATAAACATTACTATTTAAAGTACCAGAGTTTCATTAAAATTAGACTGAGGGTAAAATTTTATCATCGATAACCGTATTCTGAAATAACATTTCATTGCATTACCCTGTACAAAATTTAAAATGAAAATGTATTAAATATATATTAAATCTTATTTTTAGAAATGCAGCAAATTCATCACATATTCTTGTAGTGTCTATAGAAGCAAAGTTTTGTTAATTTTCTTTAAGTGTCATAAAATACTGAAACTTTATCATTAGCCATATTGAAATATTGTATACCCTTTTTTAAAATACCAGCATGAATGTTTTCATTGAAATAATCATATGGAATACATTTTCGATTCAAAGAAATTACGCACTTTATAATGCTGTATGTTTAATATCTATTCCCATAATATTAATAATATATCCTTTCATCTTTTTATAACTTTATAACAGTAATCTCATAATTTAGTTTTAAAAATTAAAATAAAGGAAATGTGTAATAGAACACAGCTTACAAATATATTCCTACTCTCAAGAGTACGACAATGTAAGAGGCAAATTTTAAAATTATAATTTGAATGAGAGAGATATAATTAATTTTAACTTAAGTATGTCAAAAAAGGAAAAAAAAAATCAAATACTTCACGTTAACATTCTGCTAGTGATTTAGCAGTATTGAAGGAAGAATAAATAAAAATACAAAATTAAATATTCAGAGTATTTATCAATAATAAAAGCATGTAATTGCTACTGTGAAGTTTACAAAAACGATTTCAAAAATGCGGAAGCAATTGGAGACCGTTGTTTGTTTTAGTTTTCCTATAAAAATGCAGAATGTTTTAATTCATCAGTTCACTAAAAATATCTTATTTTGCATCTTTATATAAACATCAACTACTTTCATTGTCAACTGTCAAAATGAGTGTTTAAATAACGAGTGTCGAATGAGGGATTTTATAGATATGTGTTTCTACCTTTTGTTAAGATAATTTTTATTGAAGTCTCATTCCATAAATACATTTTTTATTTAAGCATAGATTTAACAACAGCGAAGAATTACGTACTTTAAATATTACTGCTTGAATTATGAAGAAACTTTCTGACCATGAAATTAATTTTCCAATATATGTTCTTGTACTAAAAATATTTTTAAGGCACCAATAATTCATGCATAAAACATAATTGAAGAAACATATACCATACAGTGAAAGTTCTTGAGAGGAACCATTTAGAGGTAAAAGTAATCGTTTTTTAAAGAAAGATGAATATCCTCAGTATTTTTATAATAAATTTCAAATAAAAATAGTCATTTGTAGAATAGTTTATAGCAATAAAGACTATCCTAAATGCTTTACTGTGTTTTATTATAATCCTGATATCAACAAAAACCTGTATTGGTAAACTTTTTCACTCCATAAATTGTAAGGGGGGTAAATAAGGGAACAATTTTAAAGTATTTATAATTTGAAATGCTTATAATATTTTATAGCATGCAAAGAAAATTTTTCAGGGCATGCACTTCAGTGTTTCTTTTTTTTCTATGAATGTAGTTTAAATTTCATTTTAAATATTATCTAAATTTTGAACGTATTAGAGATTTCGTTTATTTTAGCAATTAATTCATAATAAACTTCTACTCTTATAAACATATAATTCATCACTTATAATATATCAATCCACCCCCAAAACTAATATTTTCATAATTAAAGTTTTCCTTTAGAATATTTAATTATCTATCTCTATTGAATATGGTAAATTCACTTCCATATAGTTAAATACAACAATGAACTCAAACAGATTTATAGAAAGCCAAGTTAGTAGAAATTAATTAATGTAACAAAAAAATATCACAAAATGTTTAATTATTATTTTAATTATTGAATTTGTGTATATAAATAGGGAAATCACAGTTTCATAAAGCAGTTCTTAATAAAAATACAATTTGGCTAAAAAGTGATTTGACTTAATTTAAAATAAGTTATTTTCTAAATTTTGTATTCATTTTTTAAAAAAGTAGATTAATATCATATATATTACCTAGAGCACACATCAAAATTTGATATAAGACAGTTGAATAAATTAAGATAACATACTTTATATATACTATATTACATTATAAGTAGAAAATTAAAGCAGAGTAAATTTTCTGAAAAAAGAGAAAAAACTTTATATGTTTAACTTCTTTCCCAGCCATCTTTTAAATAATTAATATTTTCTGAATTTTTATTTGAAAGTTACAAAAAGTATTATAAAGATTGCTTATCAGGTAAAAAATTATTGTTTAACCTTTTATCTACCTACGGTTCTTATAAGTACTACTCTCACTTTAAAATTACAAAGAATATCTGTTGTTACGAATACTCTGATGATAATTAGCAGGAATATTCTTTTAAATCCATTCTTCCAAGATATAGGGCAGCATGGGTTACATTATGAGTATTTTAGTTGGAAAGGCGAATAGCTTTATAGCAGATATTGCAGTTTCAGCGGATTGCAAATATTGCCATTTTTGTTGAAATTGTCAAATCAGTATTTTTTTTTTGTATATTAATGAAGACCTTAGAAAACAATTTAACTATTTATTTTAAATGAACAGTGTACATTATTAATGTTACAGTTGAATATCCTTAATTAATTAATTAACTCTAACGGATTAAATTTCCAAAGTTGAGTATTTTGTTTATGCATATACCTTAATTTTCAATGTAGTGATACAAAAGAAAAAAAAATATTGCATGCAAAAATTACAGTAAATCATAATGCGGTAGATAAAGGGTTAACAAGTTTTCAATAAATACTGTAATTTTGTAATTTCTTTTTTTTTTTGTCTTTATATTAGGTTTCCAAAATGTAGAGTATTAATTCAGTTTAAACATAGATAAATACGCTCCACAAATCTACCAAAATCAGTTGATTAAACACTTAACAGCCGATTAAATGATTCACGATATGCTGACCAGTGCCACCGTTTTTCAGTTAAACAAACGTATCCGGTGTTTTAGAAGCAAAAAGAAAAGACACAAATAAGCGAATTTTGCTCTGAAATGAGGAAATTTTCGCAAAGACTGTTTAGGTTATTTTATTGCATTCCAAAGTATTCGTAATAGTTTTACTGATAGCAAAGCAAATAAAATAATCTTACACTCATGGACAAAAAAAAATTAGCGCGCCAAGAAATAATTGTGGGATCATAACGAAGCTTCGCATGAAGGTACATGTCCGGGAGATATGCAAATTATTAGAACTGCAGCGTGATTGCGCATTAGCAATAGCCAGTAGAGAGGGTTTAACTTCGTTTTCCGTGGAATATAATACAGGTCACAAAGCTTGTTTGAGTATGCTGAATCATTTACAAAGAAGGAGCTAAGGTTGGCATGTCATTACGACGTTTTCGAAGACAATATGAGCAGCTGTAGCAGTTTAAGAGAAGGAGAATCTTCGGCATGATCGAAGCTGGGTGGTCAGCTAGGCGAGTAACTCGTCAATTAGGCCACTCTGATTGCGTTATGAGGAAGTGTTGGAACCAGTGGATCCAAGAAATGTCATTTACATGAAGATTAGGCTCAGTACGCCCTCGACAGACCAGTTGTCGAGAAGACCGCCACGTCGAAAGAAATACAAACTTACAGCCCACTGCTTCATCGGCCAGGTAGCACATTCTCTATGCGCCCATTTGTCTTCTCGAACCATAAGAAGGCGCCTGGATGAAGGATATTTGGGATAGATGCGCCCATTGCGTGTTTTGCCCTTGACGCCCACCCATCGACTCCTCCGTTTGGAGTGGTGCCGCGCCCGAGAAAATAGGACGGCCGAGAAATGGAACCAGCTCGTCTTTAGCGACGAATACAGATTCAATCTCAGCAGTGATGACAATCATAATCGTGTATGGAGACCTCGTGGGGAACGCCTCAATCCAGCCTTTGCTTTACAGTGGCATATCGCTCCCACAGCTGGTCTGATGGTATGGGGTGCCATTGCCTACATTACACGGTCACCCATATTATTGATCTTGGGCACCATGACAGCCCAGTGGTCTGTCCATGAACTCCTGGAACCACTTGTGTTGCTACTCATGCAACGGCTCCCAGGAGCCATTTTTCAACAAGACAATGCACGGCCTCACACGGCAAGTGTGTCAGAAGACTGTCTTTGCCCTGTTACTACTCTTACTTGGCCTACCCGATCCCCAGATTTGTCTCCAGTTGAGCATATTTTGGATGATTTGGGACGGCGAGTTGGGTATCTCACGAGTTGGAACGTTCTTTTGCCTTTTTCTCTGAAATAAAGGAGCATTTTTCTTAGATTTTCTCATAATTTACTTATATCATATAGTCATAACTTATGTAAATTTAGTTTCAGTTTGACGACTTCTTCTAGGTACGCTAGTTTTTTGTTCATGAGTGTATTTCGGAAGGACGGATACATACGTCCGGGTAAGATTGAAAGAAGCAGATATATACGTCGGTGGCACTTAAAGTTTTAAACTCTTCACTTAATGTATGTAGATATTTTGATTAATAAAACAAATCTAGACGGTTATTAAATATATATGTAAAAACATTTACTAAATATATAAATTCTTTTGCGTTAATACATAGAGATCAATGATACATTTTTCTGATTAAATTACGATTTGATAACAACTGAGCAATAAAATTTTAGAACTAATTTTGAACTTGTTTAAAAGGAAAATTATTTGACAAAATCTGAGTTATTTTAGTTTTAATTCAGAGTTAGACTTTATTCAATTATTAATATATATGTATTCCAAAATAAGTGAAAAAATTTGCAGAGCCAGTAACATATAAAATGTTATCATTAGTTTTTTGGAGTGTTATTTCTCAGAAAGTTTAATATGTGGAATTCTAAAATATCATAAACCTGTTTATCTTTCTCCTAAAAAAAAGAGGAAAATGTTTTTATTTTATGTAAAAACTAATAAGAAATCTAAGATAAGAGACTAGGTTCATCTAGATGAGACATTTAGAATTTTTCTAAATCTTATCACTGCATGAAAAACGTAAAACATTAGTCAAAGCGTTTTATTAAGGTATTTTTCATTTCTTTAGAATATCCTTGTGATGTTTAATACACAAGGAAGTAAACAATATATATATATATAAATTATATATATAATTTTTAGGTATATTTTCCAGGGAACCCACAACCCTTATTATAGGAAGAAACCTGAAATATATACTTGCGCAATGATCTTATATTTTAAATCCTTTATTCCAGGTATTATTCCAAGCTTTAGAAAAAAATAGTATACTTCTATAACTACAACCTTTATGTTCATAAGGCATGTCATTTCTTTTAAATAAACACTATTTCGATATATGTAAAAGTCTATTTTTTTTCTATGCTCATGTTTCTTTTTCTTTTTTTTTTTTTCTATTTTTGAAGATTTTATTTTTATTACTGGTGTATAACGTGTACCCGTAAATTTCGATCTTATTTTTTGTGTTAAAAGTGCGCGTTATATGTGGGATATTTTACGGTATGTCTTTTTATGGTGATAAAAGATGACTACGTGAGTGTGTCTTTGTGTCATACAATAACACAACCCAAGAGCTATTGGCAACGGTCCCAGTAATTTTGAATCACCCTCATTTAACGAAAATGACACCTGAGCTAGCACCCCTCTACAAACTTCCACATAAAGCGAATGGGAGGACTTTGTGCCACGAAGGACATAAAGTGCATCAGCCCTTCTACGCATTGGGTCTTCGGTGACGCTATGTTTCGAATTCATTACAGGTGAGACGTGATCATTACCATTGCCACAAATTTCACTGGCCAATTAGAAATTATAGGATGTATTCAAGAATTATATTATTTTTAAACAAAGTAATTTTGAATTTAAGTATTATTCGTAAAAGGGAAAAACTTCCAGTATTTGAATGCAATAACAAAGTTAAAAAGTTATTTATAATTCATTACAGATAATAATTATTATATCGGAGCGGATATTTCTTAAATACACTTAAGTATTGTTATTGTTTTTTCCTTCTGTTTCTTTCAAAAAGGTCTTAAATGCAAATGCTAAATTTTATAACAATGTTAAATCAAATTTTGGTGAAATACATAGATAGAAAGGAATATTTTTTTAAAAGTAAATAAATAAAACAAATGTATTCAAAATATTTTCCATTAAAACCATGTAGGCATGCCTTCCTTCAATAGTTTGTATGAATTACGCAATCAAAAATTCTCAGACTAAAAGAAAAAAAGCAGGAAGAAAAACTTTTCAAAAACCTATGACCTAATGTACAAAACACAACTAATTTCATTTAGCTTACCCAAGGCTAATAAGGCAATTTTAATAAATGAATAAATTAAAACAATAAAAAAGAGCAATAAGTTACATTACTAATCCAGTAAATTCTAAAAACACTTTCTATAATTAGTAGAATCTTCATTCAGAGCGTGAATACTTATTAGTGTGCTTTTGCTCCTTGTGTCTAATTAAACAAATAACAAAAGTAAAGGAACTAAACATATGTTTCTAATTGTGTTAAGCAATTGATGTTTTGATATTCTTTTTTAGCATGTTATTGCATCCAAGCAAGTAGTTCTAACTTTCAGAATCTTATCAGCAGTTTATTTTAGAATACGAGAGTAAAATGCTGAAATTGAGAAATGAGATATAAGAAATGATATATATATATATATATATATATATATAAAGAAAAAATAGAATTGAATATTTGGGAAATTGAATAAAAAGTAATTTAAAGTAATCATTTATAGTACGATAAATATCCCATTGCAATGGACAGTTTATATATTATCTTGCTTGCTTTCTTCTATTTACCAGTTTCTACAAAAATAATTTCATTTCATACCGATAGCATAAAAAGTAAAGCTGTGATGGCTCTATTTAGGACCTTCTCACTAACAAATCCTCTTGGGGAATATTTGGTCTTTAAAAACAATTTTATTAGAAAAATCCCACAGAAGAATAGAACGTGGACATGCAAATTTAGTCTACTATATAAAGTCTAGGCTTTCAAGTCTTAAAGAGAGATATAGGATAGGCCCACGAGAGTGGAACAGTGATACATCAAATTTATAGTGTAAGGCAGATATTGAGAATTTGATAATTGTAATAAATAAGGTGATGATTTGACACTGGAAATTGAATATAGATTAGATAGCTAAGAAGATAGTGTACTTGAATTGAAGTAAGTTTACTGGTAATTAAAATATTTTCATACTTCAAATGAATTGTCTGAAATATTGCTTAAATTGGTTGCATTTCTTATTTTTGATTCATCGAACTTGTGTTGTGGTTTATGCTGTGAATAAACTAAGTGATTTTGAACATGGCTCTGGTCTTCCTTCCCTTTCTCCCACATCTCTAAGCGCGGAGACGAGATCCTTACATTGGTGCCCAACGTGGGGCCAAAGATTCCTTAACAATGATCCTTTGTTAATTGGAAGGTCGCAGATAGAGCCGTCACAAGGCTAATTAATTAATAAGAGTGAAAGAAAGAGTTAATTTTAAATTTTTAAAATTGCAGTCCAGAGTAATCTATTAAGAGTAATAATGTGTTATTTTTATTTTGTGCTGTTTTAAATTTTAAATGATGGATTTCATACATGATTATTATGTAATTTATACATTTTTTAAATGCATCTGAATTTTTATGTTTCACTTGATTCACTTCAGAAGAAGCTAATGTACTGCATATTTTTCTAAAGATATTTTATTCAAATAAATGTGAAAATTGAATAGTTAAAAATGTAGTTTTTGAAGCAATGTACATGATGCATTAAATATATTTATTCACCCTAAAATTATCTTAATTACATAATTCAATGAAATAGACCCAATATATCTTTTGACAACATAAATATAAAAGTTAAAACTAAATATTTATTTCATTATATTACATTACATTACACATTAGTTATACCGAGCTGAAAGTCATTAAACTAGGATTTAAAATGGATCATTAGTTACTCCAAATATATATATAAGGTAATACTTTAAAACATTTCACGCTATTTTCCCTATTGACTTTTCACTATTATAATCTCATTTAAAAACCTTTACGTATCTTGAAAGATAACGAGTATCAATCGTTTCAATATATCAATCCATACTTTCTTCACTTTGTGTAATTTTCAATTTAACGATTGTATTTGAAGAATTAACTAGAGAGGAAATCCAAATTAAATAGTCCCCTTGTTAAGACGTTATGAAAACAATTTATCAAACTTTAAATCGAACAATTGGTTAAAAAAAATTCTAGATGTCATCACCCAGCTATTTTATCTATTTTGAGGGCATCATGTCACTCTTACCTTCAAACGGTCTTTTCCAATGTCTGAATAGAATTCAAAGAGCAATAAATGTAAGTAACGGGCAGATTTTCGAGCGTCTTAATATTCTAAACAATAAAATATTTGTGATATTTTAATTTGGTGGAGCTTGAGGTAACTGGCAGCCAGAAAAAGGGGTGTGTATGGTGTCTATGCAAATGAAAAGCCACTGTAATTAAGTATTATAAGAAGTAATGCATTTGAAATCATTAATACTAGATAGTGATGCAATAACACCAGGACCATTGTGCATATGTATTTCGTTTTGTGTATCACCTTTGGGTAATCAAGGTTCCCCTTTTAACGTTTGGTTCTATAACGTTAGAAAAATAGAAAATTGCTTTAAAGAATTCAAAGAACACTTTTTTAAACCCAGGGGGCTTAGCTGCGCTTACTTCAAACTTTAAAACCAAGTGTAATTCAAAATACGGATTATTTGCCAATCGGAGTAAACTGAAGGGAAAAAAAGAAGTTTTTTCCCAGATCTACAAATAAAATATATAAAAATACGGGGGGGTTTACATAAAATAAAAAACATATAAATTACAAATGCCTAAATATAAAATTCGAAATTTTTTAAAATTTTTTAATTTAAATTTTAAAAATTATATTCTATTTTTTTTATTACTTTTTTTGTTTGTTTATTAATTACTTTTAAAAAAATTTAATTTCTAAAATTTTTTATTACTTTTTTTTGTTTTTTTGGGGGTTGAAAATATTTGTCTCAAATTTTAAGTAAGTGAAGCAAAAAATTTTTAAACAATAAATTTTTAAAATTTAAACCTTTTTTTTGGTAAAATTTAAAGGGCATTTTCCTTTTTAAAAAAAGGGTTCCAAATTAAAATTTGAAAGGGGAAAATTTTTTAAATTTTTTAAAGGGAAAAAAGGTTTAAATTTGGGAAATTTTTGGTAGGGCCTAATTTAAAATTATTTCCCGAAGAAAATTTTTATGGGCCCAAAATTTTCCCAAAATTTGAAAAAAATTAAAAAAACTAGGGTTTTTTTTAGTGTCTTAAAGAAAACAAAATTAAAAAAAATTGTTAATTTTGCAAAATTTTTCCAAAAATAACAAAATAAAACTTAAAAAATTTTTTTTTTTTTTTAAGGTTTTGCGTAAGCCAAATTAAAAATAAATAAAATAGTTACAGGTTTAAAATACGATTTCCTTTAAAAACAAAAAAATAACTTTTTTTTTGAAAAAATTTTTAATTTTTTTTTAAACTGAAGGGGTTTTTTTTTTTAAAGGGTTCAAAAAAAATTTTAAATAAAAATAAGTTTTAAATAAATTATAAAAAAATAACCAAAAATTTTTAAAATTTTTTAAAATATTTTTCGTTTTTTTTTAAAATTTTTTTAAACGGGGCCTCAAATTAAATTTTTAAAATTTTTAAAAGTTTAAAGGTATTCTCTTATTTTTTTGGATTTGATACCAAAATTTTTTTAAGCCCTATTCAAAATTTTTTCCCCAGTAGCTCGTTTAAAATTTCCCTTATTTTTTTTTTTTCCCTTTTGGGAAATTAAAAATACCCCCTTTTAAAACAAAATGAGGCATAATTTAAAATATTTTAAAGCCTTATTGTAAAATTACTCTTATCATTTTTAAATTATTTATTTTGACACTAGAAAGACTGAAACTTAATATTTACCTATAATGCCCAAAAACAGCCCAAAATTACTGCATTTAAAAAGAATTTAATGTGTAAATAAATTTTTTTAAACAATTTTTAATATTTTTTTTTTATTTCAGTCATATAAAAAATTATTTTAAATTTTTAACAAAAAAAAAATTTTACTTCACAAAAAATAAAATATATTCTAAAAAATTTTAAAAATTTGTATAATATATATAATTGTTTTTCAAATTGAAAATAAAAGCAGTTAAAAATGACTTTTTGGGCAATTTAGTGTTAAAACAAAAATACTTAGTTTATTGCAATATGAATTTTAGGATAAAACTAATTCATTTTTTATATTCATCAGTGAAATATCTGATGATATAATAAACATGTGCAAATTTATTTCATATAACTGAAAAGTTTGGTCATATTCAATGAATTGGAATATTTCTTACAAACAAATTTCAATCGTTTGAAATTTTTAAAATAAAAAAAATTTTGGGGGAACAATAGCTCTTAGGGAAATATTTGAAAAAAATTTGATTTTCCCTATGATTTTCCAGTTGTTTTTATTTTGGAATTATTTTATCATTCTAACGGAAAAATTAATTTTTACATAAATTTTTTTGGGCTTTTTAGAGTAAAATTTATTAAAATTTTTATATTATTAGAGGATATAAAGTAATAACATGAAATCTTAGAGATGCTTTTTTTGTATGTTTAATTTTGAGATTTAATACTAGCTCTATTCTACTAAATATACAGTAATTAAATGAAGAAAATATTACTTTTCTCAAATACCTCTTTAGCTACACCATTATAAAAGTAAAAACATACAAATTCAATTCTTTATGAAATTACCGAATTACCCTTAAGGCACTGAGTTACAAGATTATGTTCTTGATAGATGCGTCCATTTGAACGTCTGTGAACTCCACGCAAGAGCAATTAGGCTACAAACGGAATCTGGATTCATCTGACTACATTATTGATTTTCTGCTTAACATGCTGAGATATACCTTAGAAGAGATGCACAATGTTTATGCTCTAATTTATCTTATTCTCAAAGGGCTTCTATAAAGGAAAAATTTAAATTTTTAAAATTTTCCCTTTCTAAAATTTTTAAAAAGGGAAATTTTATATCTGGGGCTTTTTCGAATAAATCTGAGACTGATATTTTTAAGCTAGAAGTTGGAACCTTCCGCTTTGAACAAAAATTAAAGTTTTATGTAACTTACTAGCATATATTTCTTCGAAACCTTACATGTTTCTGTTTTCTTTTTTCTCTTTTTGATATCTGCATTCATAGATATATCGATTTGGAGAAATGTGAACAAAGAATATTTAATAAAGTATTTTAATTCCATCATCATAGATATAAACTATTGTCTAAAACCGTACAACGTACAAGGTGCTATCAATTCATTATTTAATCCTCAATATGTATAATGTCCTTTGTAACACTATTTCTTTATTCAAAAATCGATGTTGATGTTGTTTCCTATGTTGTCGAAGAAATGATTTGTTTTTAAAATATGTATACAATTAAGTATTTATTTTGCATTTACTTTGTTAAGTTATTATCTGCTTGATAAATGCATTTTAGTTAAAAAATTTAATAATATAATCTGAAAGTAAAACATTATTTACTTTTGCTATTAGTTTCTAAATTTTTTTAAATGTACTGTGTAGCATTAAAGTTGATTTTTTCAAACAAAAATTCCCCAAATAAAATTTTTTAATTTTTTTTAAATATATATATATAAATTTAAAAAAATAATTTAATTTTTAAAAAGGAATTAATATAAAAATTTTTAAAACTTAAAAAATTTTTTTAAAGAAACCATTTCAAAAAAAGGGAATATTTTCAAAATTAAGGGTTTTTCCCAAAAAAATTTTAAAATTTTTTTGAATTAAAAAATTAAAAATTTTTTTGAAAGTTTGTTTTAAATTTTAATTTTAAATTTAAAATATTATATTTTCGGGGGTTTTTATAGATGAACCCAAATCATTTTTTGGCCTGTTTTCAACCCTTAACAAATTTTTTCCCAAAAAATTCTTTTTAAAAAGGGGCCTGGCCTAAAACCCCCCTTAGGGGGAAAAATTTCCGATTACAACAGATTAAAAGAAATTTAAAAGTTTCTACAAAATGGGGAAAAAAAAGGAAAAATTTAAAATTTCAATTTTAGAAAGAAACCCCCCAAAAGGGAAGGAATGCCACTGCCCAAATTTTAAATGTTTTTTTAAATTTCGGGTAATCATTTTTGGCTAAAAATAGAAATAGTAAAATCCCCTTAAAAATCTTTTCTAAATATTCCTTTTCCGGGAAATTTTAAGAAATACCCCAAATTAATTTTAAAATTTGCCAATTATATATAAGAAATTTCCCAAAATTTAAATTTATTTAAAATTTAAAATTTAAATTAAATTTTTTACTAAAACTTAAAAAAATATTTATATTATATTATCTAAAAATTCTAATTTTTAGATTTAAAATTTACAATTTTAATTTTATTCCCCAATTTACTTAGTTTATTTTTAAAGTAGTTACATTAATAATTCAAAATATTATATTTATCGTTATATAGATGACATAATCTTTTTTTGCAAAACAACCGTTTTATACCTAACATTAATTTGTATCCACAATATCTTAATTTAATAAAAGACAAATATTAACAACAATGAAGCAAATTTTTTCTTGATATACATATCACATTAAAAGATAATGAAATAGTTTCTAATATTTATGATAAAAAGAAAAATTTAATTTCAATATTTAAAAGTTCCTCATTGGGATTGTAATGTACATGTTTCTATATTTAGAAATATTTTTATTAATTAAATAAGGCGTAAAAAATTTCTGGTGTCCAAAAAATCAGAAATAATAAATAATTATAAACATTTTACTAAATATTGCTTAAATCAGAAATACCCAATTAATTTTATTAATATTTTTATGAATAAAGCTATTCAAAAGTTAGGATTAAAAATTCTGAGATTGAAATAGTTTATTACTATAAACTTAAATATTTCATAGTTATAGTTATCTCCATATTCTAATAATAGATAAAATTACTTATTATTATTTTATTCATATTTATACTCTAGTGTTATTAAAGTTATGCTATAATTTGCAACTCTTGTTAATTTTTATTTTCATTCTTTTTATACTTTTGTTAAGTGCTACATTTCAGCCATTCACATGATTTAAATCTGCATTAGGGTCCAGAATCTGCAATAACTTATTTATTGCACTCAGATTTAGCGCAGCTGCATTTTAGTGAAATTTTTTAGGTAAGTTACCTCTATCTTGTTATGGATTTAGGTATTCCTATCCATTACTTTCAATAGGCTTTTGCTCAGTATCATTTACATAAAAGGAGAAGGTTGGCTGGCCAAAAAACATGTTCAACCTCACTTTTACATAAATTATTTTTTATATTAGCTGTCCTAAGTCATCAATGTTTAAAATACTGCAGCATCCATTTTAAATTTTTAATCTCGGTTACTCATATGTCCTTCATTTTCTGATTTTCCTATTGTCTATGTATTTTTCCAATGTGATTGTTGGATGTTATCTCTTGTTTGTAGAGAATAAGCCTGTATATATATATATATATATATGTTATGTATTGTAGTAGTGTTGGCCGGAGTTTGTTTGTTGTCATATCTGGTTTATTGAAGACATCTTCCGAATTGAGTTTCATCTTTTATTTTGAAGCACACATAGCGCAATTGGTCCATCACTTTATATTTTACATCTATTTATTAAAAACACGTAAGCAGACACATATAACAGAAGCGACATCTTGACGGACACAACACAAAGACAAAGAGCTGCAGTTATTTACATTCTTACATGATGACGGCAAGCAGACAAACAGCTATTACACAAGATTTCTGCTTTTATACCAGCAGTGTAAGAGTGTTTATTATGTAATATTAGTTCTGATTGTAAAGAATACGCGGGACAAGGATTTCGGACTAGCCAATTACGATCAAGATTACATTGTTATTTCTTGAACCAAAGAAAAAAAGTTTAAATATTAGTACAAAGAGTAAATAAAAAGGATACTAGAGGGAATTATTACATGTATATATATATATACACTGTTCGAATTAATTTTGACAAACATGTTTTCCTTGTTACAGTTAGTGTGTGATTACTCTTGATGTCCTGAATCACTTCAAACCTTTTATATCCGGCTTTAGGTAATGTGAAAAATGACTTTGACTATAACTTATTCTTTTCAATGTATCAAGAGCTCAGTTGTAAGCCTATCAGTGGGGGGCTGGTAAAAAGGTTCTGTATAACGCGTGTTAC
>BMAV01012755.1:2851-23639 GCA_019973955.1 Trichonephila inaurata madagascariensis
CCTCCCCCACTAGTTCTTCTGATTAACTCCTATCTAACTAACAGAAACATTGCAGTTAATATTAACAATACCCTCTCTAATCTAAGATGGCCCCCACTTTATTTAACATCTATGTTAACGATATCCCAAAAACAGACAATACGAATCTCTGCATCTATGCAGATGACACAGCGGTGCTAACACAAAGTCAAAACCCCACACTAATTGCGCATTACCTCAAAATCCACATTGCTCTCTTGGAAGAGTGGTATAAAGAGTGGAAAATTGCTATAAATGCATCAAAAATTGAAGCGATATTCTTTTCTAACGTTAAAGAACTTCCCAAAATCTATGTCAATGATTTACTAATATCCTGATCTCAACATACAAAGTACCTAGGTGTTATCCTAGATAATCACCTCACCTTCAAACAACACGTCACGTACGTAAGAAATAAATTTAAACAATCGGTCTGTAAAATCTACCCCTTGATTGCAAGAAACTCTGTGTTGTGTGTGTGTGTGTGTGAGCAGAGAAAATAAATTGCTTATCTACACACAACACACACACTAAACCTCAGGCCAGTCTTGACCTATGGCCGCGCCAATCTGGGCGCATGCAGCTAAAAGTATATTAATCAAATTGAAGCTTCTCAAAGTATCCTTCTTCGACAAATGTTAAATCGATGATTCATGAGGAATAATGAACTCAGATTCGCGAGCAAAATGATGTCCATTAGACAATTTATCAAAAAATTAGCAACTTTTTCAAAAAATTCATAACTCTAATAATCCTTCGGTCTCGGACATTGAAAAATATGTTCCTGATCTTAACTTTAACAGACCCAGGAACATTCTTTTGGAACCTCTCTTCAATTAAATTTTTATTTGAATTCATTTCACTCCTGTCACCTATGTTAAAAGCTTACTTTACCTCTTTCCACAAGCCCCCGTGGCATAGTGGTTAATGTAGCTGACTTCAAAAGACTTGCTCCGGGTTCGATTCCATGGAGCTCCCTTTTTCCAAAATTGCTTTATTTTTCCTGGTTTAATTTATCTTTCATTTTCCTTTTTAATTTTTCTAAATGTATTTTATTTTTATAAGCTGTGGCGACATATTACAAAAACAATATTCGCTCTACGGAGAAGGATAAAAACTACTCACAACTTTTGATGTAACGTTTATTGTGTTTTGTTTACGTTTTTCCCGGCAACTAGTCAACCATTGATGTCCGCTCTCTATGTATGCATTACATCTGTGTACCAAAATTTATTTAACTTTTAATATCATTGTAAATAAAATCATTACCTTCAAAGCTTTTAAAAAAGCTTTTTTTCTGACTTTAAATCAGTCAATGTTATTTCTTTCCTTTTTCAATGATTTACTTCTAAGCTGCATTCCATTGATCAGGCTTCGCCCCGCCCACCCACTGATCTAAATCTACGCTTATTTTCGGTGTTTTGAAGCGATTTTTCTAGCACCTAATACATTCTATTAATTTTTATTTTTATTACTCTCCTATAAGTACACGTTTTACTTATTAAGTATTATTATTTAAAAAGGCAAGAGTCATAACATTATAGTAACTCAAAATCCTAATGATGAGTGGTTAAAGCTCGACAGAGCTAGGCACTCTGGTCATCCACCCAACGATATATGAAGCGAAGCACCTGGTTGCTAATTCAAAGCATACGACACATAGGAAATCGGAATTGCCAACTTGGCAAGTTATAATAGAGTTGGCAATTGTTGCAATAATACGTAAGTACCCTTTTTTTTATTTGTTTGAATTCTTGTGTATTACTATTTACTTTTGTAACCTTCGTGGCAACTTTGGGGTGCACCAGTCTTTTTAACTTGACTGAGCCACAGCAACATGTGGCTGGGTACAGCTACTTATAAAAAATAAAATTAAATCTTAAAAAGATATTAAAAACAAAATAAGGCTCAATATTTTGATTAAATCAATATAAACAGTTTCATACAAACACAAAATATATATTGAAAAATCTTTATTTTGTCTTTCGTATTTCAGAGGGACATCAAACAAAATTTAAAAAATTGTCCAAAACAGAAAAAAAAAAACGTATTTAAGAAAAATCCCGTCGATTAATTTCACCAAATTAAGACATCGCGAAGTGCAAAAAAATATTTTGAACATTAATTTCGTACTATCTAAAGCAGATAACGCGAAAATGGAAATATAATATTAACGCGTTAATTGTAGGAAGAATTGAACTATCCTTACCACAGTGCGAAAAGTTTTGATATTTGTAAGAAGAAGAATAATCTTCGCTTATATATATATATATATATATATATATATATATATATATATATAATAAAGAAACAAATATATTGTGTTGTTGTTACTTATGCCACCTGATCAACAGTAACATCAGATCAAGGCCCACGAAATTTCATCGTGGCTAAGGGCTAGAATTTTACACCTGTCGTTAGCCTTAGCTTTGAGTACCATGCAATCGACAGTACTATTTTGCTCGGTTCCACCCCCATTTAGATGAAGAACACCCTGGGGGGGGAGTCAAAGGCCTCCCACATTCCCTTTATGGAAAGCCAAAAATGAGATCTTGATAAGGATGAACGAAATTTAAATTTGAAAGTTTCGTCGGAGGACAGGTCAATGACGCTTTCTTTTAGATGCATGCTTAAATTATGATCCTGAATTTAGCCGCACACCGACCTATTATCTACATGTAACAATGTAGCTATAGCAATATGACTTATTTACCATGAAGTAGTGTTTTTATAACTTTTTACGTATTGTTATGAATTGGAATATGCTTCACACAATGCATCTTAAAACATAACATGATGAGAGTAAGCACATTCCAGACACATTTTTCGGAGGAACAGCGAAAATTTCTCGTGGACCACCACTGTCGCAACCTCTGGTTATGACAACTTTGGTTGCCATAGCAACGAAAAAGAATCGCGCGCGCGCGCGTTTGTTCTTAATGAATTAAAAATGAATCAGTAAGAACAAACGATTCTTTTTTGTTAAAAATGAGTCATTGCGTTTGTGCTCTATGAATATCTGCTTTTCAAATGTTTTTGAGAATAAAAATTATTGTTGTGAATACGAACCAAAAATAAAATAAATACTGAAACTATTATTATGAATGTCTGATGCCTAATAAATTAATAAGCTTTCCATCTTTTTCCAACTTAGTCAAAATATAAACAGAGATTCAGAGCACAATAAATCACGAAGCTTTAAATGTCCAATTCCCTCGAGAAGCCTAAGCGTGCAGTTGCTTACATTCATAAATATTCCGGAATTTAATTAAAAAAAAATCTCGGAGCCGAAAGCACATATTTTGAAGTTCGAATAATGTTTCACAAAGTTTTGTGAAACATTATTCGAAAAAAAAAAGGACTTAAACCGCTATCTAGTGCTTTGCAATAATTAAAATAAAAACGTTCCAAACTCAAATTACACCGATGTGAACATGGACCTCAAAGCAGGGAAAACGCAATCACATATCGTCGGCCTAATTATCAGAATGCGTTACTCCTTCTGGGATGCTAATTTGACATAGGAGTGTTACGCGCCAAATTCTTGTTTATGTTCGCCAAGATGGGCGATAACATTACAATATGGTTATCTTGATATTTTATCGTGTGGTACTGTGGTTGCCATGGGGATAACGTATATTAGAGTTAATATTTATTGGTTTTTATCCGCGGCAACTCTATTAATTTCGGACGATTGTTTAATTAGAATTTCCGATTAATTCGGATTCGAAATTCGACTTTAATTCGCCGAGTGTTGTTTGGCACTATTAAGGAATCGCGCTAAACAGCGCTTGGCTCGTAGCACTCCCGTATCAAATTTAGTTCCTTTGTGGAGTTATGGCAAGCCGTATAATTAGGCCGACGATATACGATATAGTGGGTCCTGAAGGAAAAAACGCGTTATCACATATATGTGTGATCATGGTCCGGAACGAGTTAAAATAATTCTTTCTTATATATTTTAAATGATATGATAGAATGTGGCCGCGGTAGCCGAGTGGTATAGGTATAGGATCGGGGCTTGCCTTGTAACGAGTTCGAGCACAGTACCACTAAAGACCCGCCGTGTAGGGCAGCGATGCACGCTAAATCTGTCGAGAGCTGAAACGTCCTCTCGTTGGTGTGGTGTGGTAGTTAGGAGAGGGGGGTGCCAGCTCAGGTGTCGTCCACGTCACTTGACCATGGTTCAAAATTACGTGGTCCGTCGCCAAAAGCCCTCGTGTAGCTGAACAGTGCGACGTTAATATTCAATCAATCAATCAATAAATGATTTGATATATCTGTATCTCTTTGATTGAATCATATTTTCTGCTACTGTAAAATCTGGCGTATAACGCGCAATTTTAAGACAAACAAGTAATATAAAAAAAATAGTTTTTAAATCAATTCCTACTCAATTCCTACTTAGATCAACAACGAAAAATTTTATTTTAGCTACTTTTTATTAAATAGTTACAATCAATATAAATATGTATATACATAGGACAGAACCACAACATTAAGTGGTAATTAGTTTTTTTAATTATCATTAAAGTATCGTATTGTCCTTTTAATTTCAGTCCAACTGAATGCTTTAACACGTGAGGAAAAAACCTTTTCACAAGTTTTGACACAAGTCGTCAAAATGGTCGCTATGTCGCCAACGTGGCTGTATTTGTAATTCTTTAAATAATTAGTTTTAATCAATGATCCTATATATAAAATTTCATCTCAATTCAGCGCTTTAAAATGTATTTTATTAACGATTGAAAAAATTCCACCAAGATAAATAAATAAATACAAATATATAAATAAATAAATATATAGACAGTACGAGCTAATAGTGGGAATTGAAAAATAAGGTCGAAACTTAAGGATGCGCGTTATACATTGGGTATAAAAACGATAGCTTTAAAAATGACCAAAGAGATGAGCATAAAATTTTTTTTTACTTCTGCATGTACCGAAATACTGTTTATTTAAAAGAAATGACTTGCCTTATGAACTAAAAGAGTCATAGTTTTAGAAGAAGAAAACTATTTTGTCAAAATAGAATCTAAGATAATACCTCGAATAAACGATTTAAAAACATAAGAGCAATGTATACTAATATGTCAGATTTCTTCGTAAAAAGGGAGTGCGCGTTAAACGGCGAACATACCTAAAAATTAAAAAAAATAAGCTTGAAAGTATAGGTGCACGTTATACGTCGGATTTTACGGTAATTATTCTGCTTTATATCACACATATAGATGGCCTCATCAATTAATTTATTAGGTATTTTTTTTTTAAATTAGTAAATCTTTTATTTTTCGGTTATTTGTGTCTTTTTTTTCTCAAAAAAAAAAAAAAAAATTCTTAAAGTTGTTTATATGGTTTTCGTATTTTCTATGTGCAATTTACAAGATTTTTTATTAACTTATTTTTGAACAAACTTATCCTTAAATACTTTTTTGTTGACGCTATTGTAAATAGTATCATGTAAGTTCGCTTATTGTTTTCGCCAATTTAGTTGATTACCGATTACATTTTTCAAATTAATTTTAGAGTTTTTAAATTCTTTTTCTAATAAAATGCATATTACTTTTTTATGCTGTATTATAATGAGTTCTATATTTCTAGAAATTATTTTTAGTTTTAAGAACAAAAAGAAAAATTAGAAGCTTCCTTTCCTTCTTATTTCAATTTAGAAATATAAGCAAATAAAGGTGAAAGTTTGCTCCTTGGGGGGTGCAATGTTTAACTTCTCAGTGGGGTTTGCACAATCCCGTGTTATATTTTCAATTTCGGGATTACATTATCCAAATCTCGGGATGAGAACTGGACTATTTATGAAAAATACTTACACATTAACCGTGGTTGAAATTACATAATAAAAGTGAAAGCATAGTTAAAATATTGGTTTAATTTTATTATGCATTGAAATAAATCAAAACAAAATTTAATTCATCATAAAAAACAAATAAAAAATAGTACAGAATGAATTCAATAAAAATACTAAAATTTGAATTCATTAAAAATTGACACATTTGAATTAAAAATTGATATGTTTGAGATTTCTCAAAAAGAATCTTTTTGAAAATTTAAAACATAATAAAAAGCCCCTATTTTAATTTCATTGAAACACTGTATTTTTTATGATTATTATATTTAGAATTGATAACTGCATGGTAAGACATTTTAAGGAAGTAGATTTTTCAAAATTCAAATTGTGTGAAGTCTAAGATAAACTTTTTTCCAAACAAACTCACATATACCTGTACACAACGCGTACAAAAGATAGAATGGATTTACATAAATTTTAATTTAAAAATATTTTTCTACTTATGCAACTCCCACAGAAAAAATACTTTCCTTTTTTTAACATACAACACTAGAAATTAATCATAATAAACACTAAAGTAACTCTAATAAAAATACTCAAAGAAACAAAAACAAATTTCAATATTAAAAATAAAAATAATAAATACATTGTATATATTTGACAGTCCAATAAAGTTCTGTCTTTTAGCTTCCTCAAAAAATGTCTTTCCGAAATATTTTTAACGACATTTAAATATTAATATTTATGCAATCTAATTTGAAAAAATCTATTTAAAATGATAACAAAATAATATTACTAAATTTATCTCTCTGTAGATTAAAAAAAAGAAAACATTGAAATATATAACTTACCTATAACTGAGTTAATTCACAAACTTTAAATATTCAGAAAGAATTTTGAAGAAATGCCTTTTCGATACTTGAAGTAAGAATAACAGCTTAAGGCATCGATATTCAACCTGTGGCCCACTGAGACTTTTTAAGTGGTTCGCCCGGTCATGACCCATTGCTCTGAGAAATTCATTTATTCATGAAAATGTGGTGAGAAATTCTTTGTTAAAAAACAACAATGTCAATTTTGCTTTTTGCTGTCGATGTTGTATGGGTGCGAATAGATATATACATATTTTTTGATTAGTGATAATAGAAACAGTTGATTAGTGACCATTTTAAGAGCGGAACTAATTTTTAACTATCTTTCATATCTTGCAAGTGAAAAATATTCGAAGAAAATAGATTGTTTCAAGTCGATTGAGAAATTAACTATTTGTAGTGAAAAACAAACATGGTTCAGTAATTGTTCGATTTGTCACTAAAGTGTAGTATTTAAAAAACACCAATAAACAGGAATCACTCACACATTCAATGACACTTTTCCTCGAAGATCTCTTTCAAGAAGTGACATACAGGCTTTCTTGGATAATCTTTACAACAGCAAAAGAGTGTTTTGTCAGTGATAATGCCACAGCGGGGTAACAAAGGCACCCTATGAAATTTGTTATATAATTGGTAATCATATGAAACCGTTTGCTGATGCAGAAATTGTGAAAGAGTGATTCTTAAATGCTTCCAATTTAAAAAAAATTAGTGACAAAAAAAAATACAAACAATGATAATTAAAAAAAGCAAAATAAGAGTTTTAATATTTTGATCAATAACTACAATTTAAAATTTTCTATGTTATCTTGGTCTTAAAGCATTTCCCCCCCCCCCCCTCCAATTATCCTCAAGTGGTGGCCCGCTTGAAATAGCCAACATATGTATGCGGCTCTTGTGAAATAGCTAACATATGTAAGCGGGCCGGCAGAAAAAAAGGTTGAGGTATCCGACTGCTTGCGACAATTTTTTTTTTTTAAATGAAGGTATGGAGATTTGGTTTTTTGATTTGTTTAGTACATTTTAAGAAAAAAAGGCTAAAATTAAGAAGAGAAAAATAAATTATTACTACTAAAATGGGTAAAACACAAATTACATAAACGGGGCCCGCTCTGTAAAAATAGTAAATGAACAAATTCTCAATTTTCCAATTTTGATGTATTAATTTTCTATTCCTTTTTAAAATGACCTTCAAGATAAGAGATATTTTAATTTTTACAAAACCTAGAGCACTGTATCTTAGTTATTATACGAAATTGCTTAAAAGCACAGTGATTATATTCACATAAAGAACTGCAAATTTTGTAATAAATCAGTGTTTGATAAATCTGAACGTTAAAACACTTCTTACACAAAAAAATTTCAACAAATTATTTAAAAAACTTGAGCAATCGCTGTCCCCGTTTGAGCTTTTCGAAAACAGCACATTTCGCGTAAAATGCATTTTAAAGTTTGACATCTTATGTAAAGTCATGGCATCTGCTTTTACTAAAACACCTGTAGTTTTGTTCTAGAAAATGGAAAATAAAAAATTGGTATTTTTATAAAGCTAATAAGATGGCCTATAAAATAAAATTATAAAAAAAAATTGTCAATTTAAAAAAAAAATTGAGAATATACTTATAATAACAAAATAAAATTACTAAAGTTATCTCTTGATATATAAAAAAAAGAGGGAGAAAAATCTAAAAAAAACACACCTTTTGCATTGACTTAACATGATAATTCAGAAAAATGATTCATGATTGATGATCCGGAAAAGAATTTATTATATATATAAAAACATCAGACAAATGTGAGTCACAATTTTTTTTACTACTGGGGACTGGGGAATAGCAATGAATGCTGCGCAGCGTCTCATTTGAGAAGAGGAAACTCTATATCAGGGGTGGCCAAGACGTCAACCGCGGTCGACTGGTCGACCACGAAGTTATTTTAGGTAGTCCGCGCGAAAATCCCGATAATGACCTCGGATATTAACAATTTAATTTATGACTTATGACTATGAATTAATGAATTATTTAAAATAAAAATTTACTACAGTTTACGCTTTAAAACCTAAAACAAACTGTGCAAAGTAATACACACAATGAATTTGTCGTTTTACACAGTGGAGAATTAAATAGAAACAACTTGACAAAGTGGGATGCTTAGATTATATCCAAATTTCAACTGAACGAAGTAAATAGGATGGCCAATTTTTGATGCATGAATACTTTGATTATTTTCGTCAGTAAATTTTTATTTTGTAAATATTAATATTAAGTTTTTTTAAAAAAATTAGATAATTTACCATTTTTTCTTGTTACCAAAAATAAATATATAAAAATGTACTATGTTACGTTAATTTAGTTCTGCCATTGGTAGACTGCCTTCGATTTTTTAAATGTGGAGTAGACCACGGATACCAAAAGTATGGCCACCCCTGCTCTATATAAATCTTCCAAGAATTAAATTCTTAGAAAATGTTGATGAAAAAAAAAATCAAAACATAAAATCAAATCCCGGGATTAGTTATTTTAATTTCGGGATTAGAAGGAACACCGGGATTTCAGGATCCCGGGTCTGCAAGCCCTATTCTCCAGTCTTAGGCTTAATCTCCAAGAATTTGCTATTATATTACTGTGGTTACTTTATTTTGAACCACAATGTCTTGTTTTATTCTTAAATATGATTTTGCATTATGTTAGGCTTATAACAATTTAGTATAAATTATTTCGTGTATATATACATTGTATATATGTCACAGATGACAGTAAAAGTTGAACACATCGTCATAAATCCTCAGAGTTAATTCATCATAAACAAAAATAAAGGCCACATCTTCATAAACATCATAAAGATACACAAAAGTCGAAAATAAAAGACATCGTAGAGTAATTTATTTCCAGTTATTTATCAAAGATACAATTTTGTTCTGGAAAAACAGTGTAAACAACAGCACAAAGTTTTTTTTTTAATTTCACGGTCATTTTTTGAAAGGTGAACCCATTCTCACAATTCATTCCTTCAGTTCCTACTATTAGTTATTTTAATTTGTTTATTTATATATCTATCTTATTCAAATTTTCATTTGTTAATAAAATACTTTTTATTGATCCTCTCAAGTTCAGATACATTTTTTAAAACTTGTAGTGGACGACACTTGATGTTAATACAGTTTTTTTCTAATATAGATTCATTAATTAAATTTTACTTTTTAATTTTAAATTTATTCTGTGTTATTTCTGACGAAGTAAAAACAAGTTGCAATAGATAGTGCCACCAAAGTAGGAATTGACTTCAATTTTTTTTTTTATATTACTTGTTTTTTAATAAAAGAACTCGGTAATCAATAATATATTCTGGCCTTAATTTTGATAAAATCAATATGATTGTAGCAATTAGAAGTTAATATTATAATTATGAGTAGTTGAAAAACATAAAAAATAGTCCTTGTTTCTGAAACAAATTTTTTGAATAAAGTTGGTTGTGTTTATGGAAATGAAACTTTATTTTCAATTTGGACAAAAGGTCCTAAGGGTCGGCAATGTCCAGACAGTCGTCGGAATACAGACCGTTCTGAGAAGAATAAGAAAATGTCTTATATTACTGATGATATTTAACATAGGATTTTCAAAATGAGCGATTTGTAATAAGCGAAAAATTAGGATTTCATTTGTCGGTGAATAATTCAAAATTATTATTTTTAAAAAGTTCTTATCTTTCCAAATACATAAAAGTAAACCAAAAGATATACATCAAAACAGAAAAAAAAAATACAGAAAGATAATTATAAAAGTTTTAAAATGAGCTTTTTTAATGTAAAAGATCCCGGAATTAAATGATCAGTAACGAAACTAGAAACTAAGCAAAGAGTTTTAGCGTCAACAATCAGATAGTTTAAAATATTTCTGTAAAAAATATTTCTGGTAGACAAATAAAAGAATTCATTGAAATAAAACTTTTTGGATCTAGTTTGATATCACGGGACAAGCTTGGCGCGGAAAAGGAATCACGCCAAGCAGCGATTGTTGTTGCTGGAATGGAATCCAAGATAGCGGCCTAGCGGTATCAAATCGTCAGGAAGATAATTTAAAATAATTATTTTGAAATATATTTCAAAAGAAGAATACAGGGTGAGATTGAGAATAACCTAGATCAATCAATAAATAATGAATAGCAATATAATATAATAAAAAGTAACATGTACTAAAAATATTATGCAGTATATAATAATCTTATAATTTAATAGTAATTATATACAATATTCATATAGTGTGATTTAATGAGAATTATTATATATAATAATAATACAATATAATTTAATAGTAATTATAAAAAAGAATAATCATCGTATTGTAACATTATAAAAATGAAACATAAGAATACTCATATAACGTAATAATTATACATAAGTAACATTTTAATTATAAATAACATATGTAATAATATTTATAAATAGATATAATAAAAAAACAATTATAAATAACGAATATTATGATTACATATGATAATGATAATTGTATTTTTATATCATGTTATTAATATAATAATTACATAATGTATTTTTAAATTAATAATGACTGTCAATTAAAAAGTACTGAAAACTTCCAAAAACTGCAAAAATATTAAAGTAACTATTGCAATGTAATCGCCCATCTTGGCGAACATAAACAACAACTTGGTGCTTGCCCCGTGCTATCAAACTAGCATTAAATTTTTTATTATATTTTTTTTAAAATCTAAAAACGATTATTTAAAGAAGTAGGGAAATTATTCGAACAATATAAGTGAACGTATATGACAGATAAAGTAGAGATATTGTATTGATTCCACATTTAAAGGGTTTGTACACTAAGGTCAAAATACTGTTTTGAAAAAAAAAAATCATACTTAAATATTTACTTTTATTAAATTAATTCTTTTAAATATATTTTCTTTTATCTAAGATGCAACGCATAATAGAATCAGATCAAATAATACAATTCAAAAAACTGAATTAAATAAAATTTAAAGTAAAAAAGTAGAAATGATATTAACAATATTAATTTGAATTTAAATAGGCCTCAAGTAGTGTATTATTATAAGCATATTCATGTTTATCCTGTTTTAATACTAAATTATTTAAGAATAAAATTATATAACAAATTATTAGGAATATTTACTATGTGAATAAACGTATAACTTAGGATATTTTGGTTTTATTTGTTCTTGCATTGTAATACACATTTGCATTATAGTTCTTGTTTGAAAGTGAATCTAACTGAATGAAAAGCAAATTGTCTTTTAAAATGATAGTTTTCAAAATATTTCGAATAAAAAAATGCATTTTTTATTTAGTTAATTTTATTTAGTACAAAATAAATTACGTATAATAATGAATTATAAATATAAATAGCCACTAACATGATACAAAATTGTATTTTACGCTCGATATGTTGGTGTGCCAGGTTTGTTATCAAAGACTTCATGAAAACAGGAATGTAATTAAAAACATACAAAACTAAACAGAAATTTGACCTTTCCAACCAATTTATTTTTACAAGGAACAATTTGAATAGTCTTGCATTTTCATTTTTATTTAAATTGCATACATTTAATAACTCAAAGAAAAAATTATACAAATACCTTTAAGGCAGTGCTTCTCAAACTATCTATACCTGCGACCCAGTTTTCAAGCAAAATTTTGATCGCACCCCCCTCTCCCACCGTCCATACAATAACAGTGTGTTGAAATCAATAATAATATACTTTGAAGTAAAGCTACATTACGAATTAAATTATTAACCGTACAAATTATTAAGATAAGTATTAAATTTTGTATATAGTTTTATGACATGTCCATAGGGTCACTGGTGATTATTAAACTTGTTCTTAACTAAGTACTGTTAAATTAATTATAGAACACGTTGCGCAGTACTGATATATTTATAAGTGTATTATTTATAAATGTAAATGTATATTTTATATTTTATTATGTCAGAATGTTTTTTGTTTTGCTTCCTATCAGTAAATTAAAAATGTTTTAAGAATAATCTTTTGTTTTCGACTTTTTGATATACTCGTGGGGCCCCGCCCCCTTGTAAGGTTATCACCTCCCTGGAGGGCGCGCCCCACAGTTTGAGAAACACTGCTTTAAAGGGAGAAAAACAAACATAAAAATATATTGCAATTGTATGACATGTACATATATAGGGTTTGCATCCAAAGTTTATCATAAGTAAATTAAGTAAGATAAAATTTTAATAATACTATCAATACAGTCAATCAATTAACACTGCATACTGTATCAACTAACACTCAAATAGGCACTTAACGTAAATACCTAAGACCATTAGAAATTTACAAAGGTTAGTTAAAAAATCACTTCGGGAAAAGTAGCAATGACTCGAGTTGGAGCTCCACTGGCTCCAGCTATTTTCATGGGTAAAACGTAGAGCATGGCTCCGTGAATGGGTACTTCCTCCATGTTGGCCACATTTTCTAATCCGAAAACTCCATGCCCTAGTAAGATCTGATGACTTCCGAAATCTTGCGACGTGCCCTTATCGAAGGACAAAGTATCCACTCCCACGCCTTTAATATTTCGGTTGTCTACCAACCACTGAGCTGCTTCGGGAGATATTCCCGGATAGACCATGTTAGTTACGCCATCATCTGAAGTTCCAAGATATGCTGTCGAGTTGTAGTACTTGGATCCCCAACCCGATTTGAAAAGTAGGATCTTACCGTTTAAGCTGTGACCGGTAATGGATTCCCAGTGGGTGAGATCATCGATAGTAGCCTCTGAATCCGGATTCTGAGAAGCTTTTTCGGTGATATCGATGACAGCTGCTGGTGCAACGAACTGAGTGATAGGTATTTGATCGATGTTGATTCCATCCTTGATAAAGTGAGATGGGGCATCCATATGAGTACCTGTATGTGTTGATGAGGTGTATTCTTCGGATCGTATCCTAAGAAAGAAAGGTATAAGTTAATACAGGGATACACTTAAGGTCGTTTTCACGAAATGTCATAGATCAGAACTTAAACTTGGGCATTTCTCATTTTCATGAAGAAAAAGAATGGTAGTGTTATCTAAAACTTTCAGTGATATCTCCTGTTGACACTTGAAATGATTTTAGTTGATCTTCAAAGAACAAAACTTTTCCTTTATCTGAAAAAGTTCTCTCTAGAGGAAGGAGGAGTTTGTAGCGAACATTATTCCGAAACCAGTTGATGACGTCAGTGACAAAGAGGGAATAGTGTTACTGCCTGAGGAAGTAGAGGAGAAGGGTTTTCTAGAATACATTTCCCCTACGTTTCGAGAGAGACTCCTCGAAATGAAATGCACGAGGACCGTTTTTGGGTCCCGGCTGGAAGCAGAGAGCAGAAACGTGCTCTGAGTGTAAGATGGCGTTTTAGATGTTCATGTAAATAAAATTGTATATATGTATATATATATATAAAATGAAAGATAAAAAAATTTATTCAGTCTATAGTTTAGATTTTGAAGATCTCTTTAACTCTATTAATATTGATGATTTGATTAATATACTTGTAAATTTACATAAAGACAATTTATTTAATAATGTTAATTATGATAGATTTGGTTCACTACTTAGGTTTGTACTTAAAGAGAAACTATATATATCATAAAGGTAACTATTATCAGCAGATTAAAGGATTGCCACAAGGTGGCCCTGCGAGCAACTGTCTTGCCAATTTATACTTACTTTATTTTGAAAGTAGTTACATTAATAATTCTAAATTTTATATTTATCGTTATATAGATGATATAATCATCTTTGGCAAACAAGCCAATTTTATACCTAACATTAATTTTTATCCACAATATCTTAATTTAATACAGACAAATAATAACAACAATGAAGCAAATTTTCTTGACATACATGTCAAATTATATGAAAATGTAATAGTTTCTAATATTTATGATAAAAGAGAAGAATTTAATTTCAATATTATAAAAGTTCCTCATTGGGAGAGTAATGTACATGTTTCTATATTCAGAAATATTGTTATTAATTATATACAACGTAATAAATTTCTTGTGTCAAAAAAATCAGACATTATAAATAACTATACACATTTTACTAAATATTGCTTAAATCAGAAATACCCAATTTATTTTATTAATAGTTATATAAATAAAGCTATTCAAAATAGTTAGGATTAAAATTATGAGATTGATAATAGCTTATTACTATAAACAAATATTTTGTTATAGTTATCTCCATAGTCTAATATTAGATTAGAAATTACTTACTATTATTTTATTCATATTTACTCTGGTGTTATTACAGTTATGCTATAATATGCAACTATTATTAATTTTTATTTCCATTTTTAATCTTTTGTTAAGTGCTACATTTCAGCCACTCTTTTGATTTAAATCTGTATTAGGTTATAGAATCTGGCAACAAATTGAATGTTTCCACTCAGATTTAGCGCGGGCTTTGCATTTGTAAGTGCAATTTTTAGGTAAGTTACCTCTATCTTGTAATGGATTTAGATATTTCTATCCATTATTTCCTATTGGTTTTTGCTCAGTGTTATTTACAAAAAAAGGGGGAAGGTTGGCTGGCCAAAAAACATGTTCAACCCCACTTTTATATAATTTAATTTTTATATAATAACTGTCCTAAGTCAGTAATGTTCATAGCACTGCAGCATCCATTTTATATTTATTATCTCGATTACTCTTTTGTCCTTCATTGTGTGATTTTCCTGCTGTCTATGTGTTTGTCGAGTGTTATTGTTTGGATGTGATCTCTTGTTAGTAGAGAATTGACATATATATATATATATATAGTCTGATTACTTGTTTTCGTACCCAATATGCAACAGTACCTGTATGTGTTGATGAGGTGTATTCTTCAGATCGTATACTAGAAAAGGAAGGAGGAAGGTATAAGTTAATACAGGGATATACTTAAGGTCATTTTCACGAAATGTCATAGATCAGAACTCAAACTTGGGAATTTCACATTTTCATGAAGAAAAAGAATGGCAAATTCATATTAATTCTCGTAATTACACCACAAGTATCCATTTGTCACTGCTGTCGGGGTATCACCTACTCATGTTGGTTGAGGTGGAGATCTCGGTGACTGTTCCGGAGGATCCGAACATAACATGGATTGAGAAACCATTAAATCGGGCACGAAGTAGAAACAAACAAGTATTCACAATAATTTTATTAATTTGAACATTAGAACATTAGAGTACGCGCGATATGCGGAGAAGACAAGCTAAGGGTTAAGAATAAATGTTTACTTATCTGAAATAAAATGCAACCTCTGAAACTTGCCCAAAAGAAATCCTCCTACATCTGCTAAATATCAAGTCAGCTACGCGACTTTAATTCAAGCACTAATTGACGTGGCAATATTGTCCAATCATCTCCATTTCTCTAAATGCCTGACTATTTATATACTCTTTGGTATTGACGTTCATGATAGGAGTGGAGTTATTTCAGCTTGATGCCAATTTGGCTGGATGGCAGAAAACCCAAGTTAGGAGATGCCAGACCGTGTGGATACCCCATTGTTACTCTGCATTCATATTTTTCTTATCCTGCAGGATGGCCCAAGAGAAACCGAATCCAAAGTATGTGAAGAACACATGAACTGTAAGACAATACTACACAAGTAGATGTAAAATAAAAGCCTGTTTGCATAAGTTTTTCTGTCTTTACCGATCTCTATTACTGGAAATGCTGATTGCCATATTCTTTAATTGATTCGTATTTACCAGAAATACCAGAAAAATCATAGGTATGGTTCTGCCGGCTGTTTTATGACTCATTGACCGTGGGGGGAAACGCCATCTACTACGATGGTGAGGTCTTGGCTGTCTGTTGAGCTACAACGCAATTACTAGCTGCTACCAATCTCCTGCAAAAGTTGTTTTCTTCATCGACTACCAAGCTGCAATTTGAACTTTAAGCAGCAATACACCAACTTACTGCCATAACACAATTCAGTGCCGAGTTAAAATTGTGGAGCTAATCTCATATGGCTGGACTGTGGCCTTATAGTGGGTCCCAAGTCATTTGGAGATCCCCGGCAATATATATAAGAGAGCCGACCAAAAAGCCAAGAAGGGAGCTCAGTCGTCCCAACCGGAAGTCCCCTTGACCCTCAGAAGAGCAAAGAGTATTATTTCCACATACATTGACAAATGACTACCGTGACCCAAAACACCAAGAGCTTTGGAAATCCATGGGTAATCCTGGATACTGTGAGTTCTATCCCGAGGCACCTGGAGAGAGCAAGGCTGTTGCCCTCTTTCACCTAACCACCGGACATGACTTTTTGGGAGTATACCTCCACTGGCTTGGCCTGGCTGATGAAGAGGCCTGCCGGCTCTGCGGCCATGCCAGAATGGATGGAGACCACCTGCTTCAATGCACTAGACTCAATGAATATCCTATTGATGACGTCGTCAATCGGTAATGGTTGGCTCGGCGTCAAATGGTCAAGAAGCCAAGCACGAGCGTTGGATAAATAAATAATAAAATATTATCTATACAAGTTGACCTGATGATCACTTTCAATGCGATTTATTTGAAATCATCCCGTTGGATGCTAGTGATACTACTGTGTATATTCTATTACACTGCGTTAAGAATTACTGGTTTGATCCGGTAGGACTTGTCCTTTGGGTTGCCCCACAAATAGAAATCATAATCGGATACATTAGGTTGCTGTGGTGGTCCTAGATCTTTCGAATTAATCCTGTCTGGTGTGATAACAGTACAATATTCCAAAGGAGAGGCCATTACACCCATAGCATTTTCTTTACAGCTACAGAACATGCTCTCCATGAGCTATTAAATCTGCGACACGGCTCGTTGTGTATCTTTCAAAGTTTTATTGTTTACTGTTATGCCGAATACCTTAAGGATTTTCGTTTTATCCTCTCCTTTGCTCATTTCTATTTATCTTGGACCAGTGAGCATAAAGAAAAAGAAAAATGAGTTAATGTACAAATTAATTCAGAGTGTCTTCATATAATGCCATTAATCAAAATCTAAGACCAGAGCATGTTACCGGATAGAAACAGTGTGCCAACGTTCATGAAAATTCATGCAGATATATCACACAAATCCTTTGATCATACTACATTTTCAATATTTTGAAATATTAAATAAATATGGCCTCTTTTCTCACTTTAAGAAACAAAGTTAAATAACATTTTAATAATACAATATGGGGGAACGTATGTCTTTTTCTAAGAAAAAATGGATTGATTCACATTGTAATGGATAGTATAACCAAGGTAAGGTAGGAAAGTTAGAATAAAATACAAGAATAAGTTTAACGCGAAAACGCTTAAGACGAAATAATACAATGCTCCCGACAAACTACTATGTATTTTCACATGCATTTTTTCTCTTAATACAAAACGAAAATGGCTCAACACGAAAATATTTCCCTTCGGGGAATGAACAAAATAAGATAACTCCAGCCAGTCTCGGGGTGGGAAATGAAAGAGAGGTGGTTTCACATGTTTCGTAGAAAGGAGGATAACTTAGCTTTGAAATGTCCTTGGAATATCCTGTGATATGAGCCAATTTTGTTTATCTGAGCTACTTTCACCCTACGACCCTAAAAATGGTCACAAAAACATCTAATCTCTCTTCAGGTGGCTTTGGAGTTCAGTGACGTTACAGTAAAAACCAGTGAGTTGATTCGTGTTTTTTTCTTTCCCCCTTCTATTTTAGAAGAATGTTTTTATGAGCACAATGGCAAAGAGCTCAGAGGGAATGCAAATTGCTATTTCGCTTAAAATGAAGATGGTGCTCCTTAAGACTGTTGATTAAAAACAGAAAATAAAAACGGAAACCCGTTAAAATTTTGGTATTTTAACAGCAATAATTTTTTAAAAAAATAGAGCAAATTATGGAAATGTTTGAAAGGAATAAGTTTGAGTCAGAGCGAAAACGAATGAGATCGGCCAAGCACGAGGATTTGGAGACGGCTGTACTTCTGTGGTTCAAACAAGAGAAATCTCAGAATGTTCCCATTGAAAACTTTGTATTAAATTTCTTGTGAATGTTTCTTTTTCACTGATTTTTATTAAATATATGTAAATATGCATATCTATCTAAATAAAATGTACTCTAATAAACTTAATTTTTTATGAACGTATGTTTTTTTTCTTTCTTTTTTTTTGTAATATCCTTTATTGCTAAATTCTTTTAACACGAAAAAATATTTCAGTTCCCCTCGGTTTCGTGTTAAGAGATTTTCACTATATTAGCAGTTGGAGCATTTTTTCGTTTGAAAAAAAAAATGTCCTGATTTTGTGGATCCCATTTTTTAACATTACATAAAGATAACCTTAAGGTCAAGTTCAATATTGATTTCTTGGAGAGTATTTATCTCGTGTTTTCTTTTAGAAAATTTTATTGGATTATAATTCTTAAATTGAGCGCTTTCAATTACAGTACATAATTTACTTTGAAATCCTTTTATATTCGTATTATTATTATCGATTGAATTCAGAAACTTGGTCAAAAGGCGCTTTATGTCTTCCACGAGGCGTAGGTAAACAGCTTATGCAAGAAGAATAAAAACGCACGAAAAAAAAAATTACCGTACTTCAAATCGCCAATCTGTTCTCCCTGATATAGCACTTGCGGGTGGCGTTACCGTCGCCCGTGATGTGCATCTGCTCTATAATGCTAATGATTTACATATTTCCTCTCCGCCAATGCATAATGTAAATTTCACATGGTTTGCATGCTTCCTTTAGGGCAAGGATGGCGATGGCACGCGACAGAATATTTTTGGCACGCCACCGATCAAAAACGGTTTGCATTTTAGATGAAAATAACTAAATTCACTATGAAGTATTATGAACAAAAATGAGTGATCAGTTGCGGTGGGACGCCGACGCGTCGGGGAGCAGACTCGTTTGTTATATCTAATGATGCGAAATTTATCTACGTATAGTGGGTGTATGTAACTATTTCTAGAAATATTCAAGTTGTTTAAAAAATATATTCTAACGTTTACATTAGTGATTCAGCTTGTATACATCTAATTTATCAATGATCTAATTCTGGTCTTGTAAGTCTAATTCATCAAGTAACTCCCACGGCTTTATTTTTGAAATTTTTAATGACCTGAGACAAAAGCGAAAGAGCAGACACTACAGAGATTTCGTACAAGTACTCACAATTTCGAAAAAAACAAAAAAATCTGTTCATGTGCCCGCAGTCGTGTACAATCAGTAAAAAGTTTTTTTTTATGGGTGTGTTCAAGCGAGAGCACATAGAATAGTCAATTTCGTCAACACAGCTGATATTTAAAGTTTACTTGCGTTAAATTTACGATTTTTAGAACTGCTATTTAACATGGCTAGTGCAGCAAAAAAACAAAAAGTGCAAGATAGTAAGTGTAACACAGAATTTCAAACTTGGTGGACTGAGAAATATGGCATGATCAGTAAAGGCGACAAAGCGGTGTGTATTTTATGTTCTGCAATAGTGTGATATGTTGAACATCGTCTGTAAAACGACATTTTGAAACAAATCACAAATCATTTTGTGAAAAAAGCGATCCAGAGCAAAAAGAATCAATTGCAAGTGCAATAAAAGACAGAAATAGACAGTCGACGTCTATAACTAAATATGTAAGCAAAAATTGTCATTCAAGCGCGGCAAGTTACTCGGCTGCAAATGCCATTGCTCGGCATGGTGAACCTTTTCAAGAGGGAGAGTTTTTGAAGGAAGCTTGGTTGGCATGCGCACCTTCCCTTTTTGATGATTTTGATAATAAAGATAAGATAATTCAGCGCATCATAGATATTCCTTTATCTAGAAACACAATAAAAAATAGAATCTTGAAACTGGCCGAAAATGTAACAGATCAACAAAAAAAGGACATTAACTGCGCTCCTTCTATATCGCTATGTCTTGACGAAAGTATTGACATCACTAAATCTGCACGTTTAGCTGTCTTTGATCAATATTGTGAAGGAAACGTCATTAAGGAATGAATTAATTGCGATATAACATCATTGTTAACAACTACAAAGGGCACAGATAATTGTACGGCAGTAAGAAATTCGCTTGCTGAGAAAGAAATTTATTTGA
>BMAV01012755.1:24039-66226 GCA_019973955.1 Trichonephila inaurata madagascariensis
AATGCATTTTTATTTCCATCTGGATGGATTAAAAGGGAGTCCCAGTAGCTCGGTTGATGAGTGTTGAGAGCAGAGGTTGTGTATGTATTGATTTTTAAACAAAACAATTGATACAAAAAATACTCACCTGGGAGGCCTAATGAGACTTATTTTAGTTGGGTTTCTAAGTCTTAGAAGTTTTTTTTTTCTTTTCATGTTACATAATATGTAAAGAAACTATTCCTTTCTTATTGTGTTTAGAAATTTTTAATATGAAAAGTCTGTTATTCATCGTAATGTTTCCAAGATACTTATTGAGACTGATTTTAAATAAAAGCTAATTTTCTGTTTGTATAGGATTTTAAAGAGACAATATATTACTTCTAGAAATATAAATATAACTTTTAATGAGCCAAATTACTTACAAATTTTTTCAACTATTGCATGGAATCAATTTTTGTTATTTTCAAAGATTTAAATTTGAGGTATAAGTTCAAAAATAATATAGTTTAAGATCACATAGTAGTTACATTTTTAAAACGAAAAATTATATTTTTGTTGGAACTTGCGTATCGCCTCAAAAATATTGGCGACATTATATAAAACGAAGTACATGGTTGTTAATTCAGCGCATACGAGACATGGCGAATTATCTTGAACGTTGGCACTTTTGCGATGATACGCAAGTAAACTTTTTGTAACACAATAAATACAAAAAGAATTTAGATTTTCGAAGTTAAGTGGTAAAAACTTCATAAAATGTAAATTAAATAACATATAAGATGGAAAAAATGAAATTTACAACTTAAGTGTATCACATATTTAGATCCCTTTAAATTTGATTTGATGTATATTTTTATGTTAAAAATTAGTATTGGATACAACAGTATCTAAAATAAATAACATACAAACTCATATTTGATCCATAAATACTCATAAATGAGTGCATTACTCATTCACTTAGCTGTTATATTCTCAAATTTGATCCAGTAACAGTTTCAAAAATGAGTATGTGATGTTTACAATTTTGAGTACGTAGTCGTTGCCAAAGATGAGAATGGGCTATTCTCAAATTTGAGTATGGTTGCATCGGAGCTATTTTGAGTATGTGACGTATTCAAAAGTGAGTATTTTGTGCTCAGTTCTGATAACCGGTTTTTCGCAGTGTAAATCTGCACGTTTAGCTGTCTTTGATCGATATTGTGAAGGAAACGTCATTAAGGAATGAATTAATTGCGATAACATCGTTGTTAACAACTACAAAGGGCACAGATAATTGTACGCCAGTAAGAAATTCGCTTGCTGAGAAAGAAATTTATTTGAAAAAAATTGTTTCAGAAACCACTGATGGTGCTCCAAATATGGTAGGCAAAAAAAAAAAAAAAATGGTTTCATTTCTTTATTTAAAACAGTCGTATGGCATTCAATTCTTGAATGTCACTGCATTATTCACCAACAAGCCTTATGTGCAAAGAGTGGTTTAACATCCTTGATAATGAATTAACGTTAATCACAAAAATAGTCAACTTCATAGCGTCGCAGGCTTTAATTAAGCGAAAGTTTGATGCTTTGTTGGATGAAGTCAATTCGGTGTATAGTGGTTTACTAATGTATAGTAATGTTCGCTGGTTGAGCCGCGGGAACGTACTTCAAAGATTTGTCGATTGCTTGGAAGAAATCAGACTGTTTCTGCAAAATGAGAGCAAAATTGAACAATACCCACAGTTGGTGGATATTATGTGGCTTTTAAAATTGATGTTTTTTACAGACATATGCCAACATTTCAATGAACTGAACGTAAAGCTTCAAGGCACGAATAAAACAGTTATCGTCATGATGGATCTAATTCGCGCTTTTAAAGCTAAACTGTATGTTTTCAGAAACGATACTACTACAACAAAATACAAGTGCTTCCCGAACTTGAAAAAAAATATCAAAGATTTAGATGCCCATGAGAAAAGAAATGAAGAAACAGTTATTGATTAATTTATTTCCTTAATTGATTCTTTAATCAAAGAATTTTCAGCGAGATTTTCTCAGTTCAAGGAATTATTGGAAACGTTCAAATTTATTATGTACCCTGATGCGATTTCATTTGATAAACTGAACTTGTCCCAATTCGATTGGTTGGAAATTGAAGAATTTGAAATGAAGCTGATTGATTTCCAGTCTAGTTCAATATGGATTCAAAAGTTTATTGAAACAAGGAAAAAGTTGGATCAGAAAGATTAACAAGCAATATAAGTAAAAATGCCAGTAACGAAATTTTGGAAACATGGAATTACATTCCAGACGCATTTAACTGTTTGAAAAGGCTGGCTCATGCTATTTTAACCATATTTTCATCTACCTATGCCTGCCAATCATTATTTTCAGAGAAGCACAACATCAAAGACTCGCTTAGAAACCGTTTAGCAGACGACTCTAATTCAACATGCATTCTGCTAAAAGTAATATCTTATAATCCTGATATAGAGGTTATTTGTCATCTAATCTGCAACAACAGAAGTCACACTAATGTTACTTTAATTTAAATTACATGTATAACTAAAACATTTACTATTATACAGTGCGAAATGTATTTTTTCGTATTAAATAAAGAATTTTGTTTTGTTCGTATTTGGTTTTATTAGTTTCCCAAAAATCTCAAGTCAAAATTATTTGGTGGTAAGCATTAAACATTTCTTTAGAAAAAATGGCACGTTGATCCAAAAAGGTTCGCCACCCCTGCTTTTGGGTGTTGCATTTTGCGTGACCAGCAGTGTATATACCTAATCCCGTTTTTACTGGATAGTTATGTTCCCAAAGAATACGTGTAAAAAAGTTCTTGTGAAAATATGTATTGTATTTACGGATAAACAGAAGATTGGATCCTGTCCTAAGAAGTTAGCAAAAGTTATACAAAAAACCATGAATTTTCGTGATATCTTAAGCATTTGATTTAGTAAAGATTGTATAAATATCACACAAAAAAATTATCGTTTAAGAAAAAAAAGGAGGGGGGGGGGGCCAGGCGCCATTATAATTTATAAACGCAAAAATTTGGTAAAATAATATGAGTTACGCACAAAAGATTTTATTTGTCGCCACTTTCAAACAATAAACGCATAGGTTTGCGTAAGATTGCTGAATTACTGCTAACACTAGAAATTTCTTAGTTATTGTCATCGTGCTCCATTAGAGAAATTCTGTCTGTAACCTCACGAATAGAATTAGGACAAGCCTCCAGCGGGGTAGATGTTTCAATGGATTTAAAAACGAATTCACAATAATTAGTCGTTTTGTCTGCGTTTTGAATAGGTCACTGTATATATATGTCGGTATTTGGTATCGTGAGCTTGATACCTTCATATTTGCAAAGCAGACGGATTTCCATACTGAGGTAATAAAATTCATGAAATTATCACAAATGGAATTCGCATTACGTTTTTCGCCTTTTATGTCGCTGTAATAAAAATAAAAGTAAAGCAAAATTTCTTCTTGGATTTCTGGTCGATCGTGTTAATTCTAAGTGCATTAAAAAGAGAATTAAATTTTTTGTCTAATTTGCGTAAAATCAAAATCGTGTATAAACAGAATTGGGTATGCATATATAATTTGCGTAATCGAGAAATTAAATATAAATTTATAAGAAGAATTCTCAGTTTATATCAAAAGCCTTGACAGTTTAACGTGTATCAGCTCCTCTACACGGATGGTCTTTAGGAGCACCAGGTCTTGAACTCACGACTCGCTTTAAGTTGGTGAATTTAACCACTCAGATACCATGGCTCAAGCGACAAGGGAAACTCAAATTCTTTGAAAAATGGGAATTCATTTGTAAAAGGACAAATTTTGAAAACAAAAATTAAAAATTGCAAAGATTGTTCGAGACTTCTGTTCAGCTCAACACATACAACTTCTTCCTTGACCTGCTTATTCGCTGGATATGTCGCCTATTGAGCACGTAAGGGATTTGGTCGGTCGGCGTCTCGCTCGTGATCCGCGTCCTGTAGCTTCAATATGGAGAATTCTCTTCCACAAGCAGATATTCAAAATCTGTTTAACTCCATGCCACGTCGTAAAACAGCGCTTTTTGCAGCACGTAGGGCTACACAAAATACTGATTTCGGACACTTAATATTGTTTTTGTTTTTTTGCTTTGAAAATTTCGTCATTTATTTGTACTAATACAAGTCGTTTGGGCATTAAATTTCATTTAATTCTGATGATTCCTTCATGGTGTTGCATTTTTTTACAAACAGCAGTTTATAATATTTCTACCTCTACTCTTCTCATTTCTACTAATACTAAAAACTATAATAAATTTCTCCTATGTATGAAAGTAAAATTAATGATGCATGTTGAATAGATCGAGAATAACAGAGCGCCCTCAAGTAGCATCGAAAGGATTAAGCAGTCAACCTCCAACCTCCGCGTAGATAAGATAAAGCGTATAGATTTATTCTTTGAAATCTTTTGTTAATGTTTTTAATCTTAATGTTGCTTCAATTATTGTAATTTTTTCCTTAGTTTGCAAAAAAAATTATGGAAATTTATCAATGTAATTGTTTGCAGATTTATATCGTTTTATTTACTTAGTGTAAATGCTACGGTCGGGGAAGTACATTAAACTATAAATGACGAGCAGAAGAGAAAACTATTCCATCCATTAGAAAATAAATATTTTGAACACATTTTTAAATCCAAACTAGACTTGCTTGTTAAAGTTGTAGTGAAATATCTACTCAAAGAAAAACTGATTCCCAAAAAGTTCCCAAGGAACTTAAAGATCTTGGTATCACCAGCAGTAAAATAGTTCAACCAATCAAAAGGAAGACAAAGTTACCCCTTTATATTTTCAGGGTAATCCATCTTCATTCTCAGGAAAGAAAGAAAAATTTTCAAACTGATAGAATCTGTTATATGACTACACGCATCGAAGGATACAGTAACAATAATGTTTTCTATCGTTTATTAGATGTCATCACACCAGCAAATTGCTACACAAAACCCAGATATCTGAAATTCAGGAACATTCTTCATACTTAAGACTCAAACTCAGTAGCGTTATAGCCCATGAGGGCCAGGGCCTACTGTGTCCCTCTCAGTATACGTGACCATTGGGCGCTGAGGTGCATGAGCAGATGTCTCGATGAGCTGGTCAGTCTGAAGCGAAACCCCCAGTGTTTTAGTCCTCTAGCAAGCTTAGTACTCATTTTATCAACTCACTGAATGGATGAAAGTTTGAGTCGACCTTGTCCAGCCCGTGGATATAACCCCGAAGTTGTGGTATGGAAGCGCGATATGCTGCCACTCGACCACTGGGCCACTAATACTAAAGACAGCAACATTAAAAATAAAATTTTAAAAAATAACCCATCTATTGCGAAGAGTACGGACACATGTAGATACATATTTAAATTGCCCCAGCTTCCCAAAACCTTGCAAAAGATCGCAAATGAAAAGGTCCAGCTGTAAATATTGCGGAATAAAAAATAATGCTTCTTGTGTAAATACTAATTCCAGTAACGGACAGCAGAGGGCACATCCTGATAGCGAAGATAACCTAGAGATGGCTTTCAAAAGAAAATCCCGAAAAAATCCCCAATAAACATAAACAATAACTACATTAGAAATGGCGACAAAACACTCAAACACTATTAGCTCTTACCAAACTTGTGATCTCCTCAAAGTTTGAACAAACTGAAATTGTTAACTACTACCAGGACTCTAGAAATCTCTTCCAAAAATTAAAGCTGAGAAAGGAGATAAGAAAAGGGCTTTTCTACTAGACCAGGGATGGCGAACCAGTTGCACGCGAGCCAACAATGGCACGTGACACAATATTTTGGGCACGTCAGCGATCAAAATTTTTTGGGATTTTATTTCAAAATAACAAAGTTCACTATGAAGTATTAAGAACAAACCCGAGTGATCGGTCGCGGAACGGCTGGGAGCACACTCGTTTGTTATTTTCTTGCTCTAGTTACGTAATGGACTGCAGTTGCTTATGATGCAAAATTTATCTACGCATAGAACAGTCAATTTCGTTGACACAACTGTATTTTAAAGTTTATCTGTGTTAAATTTACGATTTTTGACTGTTATTTAACATGGCTAGTTCAGCAAAAGAACAAAAATTGTAAGACAGAAAGTGTAAGAAGAGAATTTCAAACTTGGTGAATCTAGAGATATGGCATTATATTAGTAAAGGCGAGAAACCGGCGTGTGTCTCAGAGCATCGTCTGTAAAAGAGTATTTTGAAACAAATCCTAAATCTACTTGTCAAAAAAGTGAACCATAGCAAAAATAATTAATTGCTTAGAAACCATTTGGCAGATGACTCCAATTCAGCATGCATTCTATATACTCAAAGATACATCTGACAATCCTAATTTAAGTTGTGTCATCCAATCTGCAACGAATCACACGAATGTTACTTTAATTTGAATTATAGGTATAGCTAAAATATTTACACCTGTGCAGAAGAAAAAGGTATTTTTTCGTAGTAAATATAGAGTTTTGAGTTGATAGTATCTAGTTTTATTATTTTCCCAGTAATCACAAGTGGAAATTATTTGACTGCACGTCTATACCTCACTAAACACTTCTTTAGATAAAAATGGCACGTTGATCTACAAAGGTTCGCCACCCCTGCACTAGACCAAGATAACATTGTTTTTGAAAAATAATTGTATTTTCCTTTAGATATACTACTCTATGGAAAAATTACTCAAATTTAAATACAGTAATACCCCAACCTTACGTGATAGGTGGGACTGAGTGATGACCGCGTAAGTCGGGGTACAATTTCGCATTTAAATACACATGAAGTACTTTTAGTTGGGACCGGAGACAAAAGAATATAATAATTTAGAAACAACAATGTTTGATAAAATTTTAGATAAAACGCAAACACAAAATCGCACACCAAAGTTATTTGGATGTAGAAGGTTTAATAAAATCTAACAAAGTAGTCGTCCGTTTCAAAGATTTTTTTTTCTTTCGCAAAATGTCCTCGTCGAATGATAATAATTTTTTTTTACTCCTTGTTTTGTTGAAAAATGCGCTCTTCGTGGGAATCTATTTCCTAAGAAATTTGCAACCCTTTTTCAACTAAACTGAAGCCTTCTGTCGAATTCCCGACCGTCACATTCGATCTTCTGATTGAACTGGGTCTAAAAAGTTTGTCAATGTCTAGTTCTTGCATTTCTATGAGCTCATCAATTGCCAACTCCTGATTATGAGAGAGAATCCATCAGTTCTTGAACGTCGTCATCACTATCCATTTCTAAATTTATTTGCCTGGCAAGAACTACAACTTTTTCCAATCACATTACCAATTACATCAGACTCTGGCACTGATTCGTTTAAGGTGACTGCCTACCTTGAAAATGTCGTTTTTCGTCTACATAAGGCATTTTTTTTTTTTTAATTTCAAAATCTTATAGCTTAAACATCTTTCTTTCCAAAACGGTGGAATAAGAAATGGTTCGAATTTTCCTTATACCTGACTTGTTATTTAACTCGTTTAGGAAACGCCATCTCTTGCTGCACCTAGAATAAACTACTAATTTCTTAATAATTGAATTGGTCTGAAAAGAAATTGTATCTCGCAGGCAAAAGACAACCACACACGAACGAGTTAGAACATGAACTGTTTATTTACGCAAAGGAATATTACAATGGAAGGCGCAGCGCGCCATCTGTGGACTGTAAGATTAAACAACAGTTTTTCTTTTTCCTTTACGCGAAATAGAAATAAAGTTATAGTGATTTTAAAAAACATCACTCTATACAAAAGGGCAGTAAGATAAAACTTTAAATGAGTTTTTCTCAAAATTATGCTTTCGAAAGAAACTCGTAACCAGATACATGATATCTTAAGAACCAAACCAGATAACGTTTTGAAATTTTTTTGGGAACGTTAAGTACACTATTTTTTATAAAATGGAATATAAATTTTGTTGTAGGTTAAATATTTTTTTCATTTAGGGTAGTTTTAACAAAGAAAAAAACTTAAAAAATATCAAAACTTTCATATTATTACGTATAACTGTCTGTAATTCTTTTGTATTTTAATATTTCTCTTAGATTTTAGTTCATTTTGAAGAGCACCATAATATGTATGTTGTGTACAAAGAAAGTTATGATAATTGTATTAGAAATTTTTATACAGTGTTACCCGTTTTAGTAAAAATTTGGTAAAATTTTCTTGAAAACAGCCAATTTTTCTAAAAGTACAATATTTATTTAAAAATTTTTATGTACCGTAAAATCCGGCGTATAACGCGCACTTTTAATACAAAAAATAAGATTGAAGGTTGCGTGTTATACGCCAGGCATAAAAACGATAGCTTTAAAAATAACAAAAGCGATCATAATTTTTTTTTTACTTCTACACACAACGAAATATTATTTATTTAAGAGAAAAGACATGCCTTATGTACTAAAAGGGTTCTAGTTCTAGAAGTATACTATTTTTTCCAAAAGTCTGGGATAATACCTGACTTCAAAACATAAGAGCATTGTATACTAACATTTCAGATTTATTCGTGAAAAAGTGGGTGCGTGATATACGGCGAATATACTTAAAAATTAAAAAATGCAGTTTGAAAATATAGGTGCGCGTTATACGGTATTTACATATTTTTTTTTAAATTTTATTTTTCTTCCTAAAAACACACAATTTGTTTCAAAAATTTGATTTTATAAAAAAAATTGGGTACGAAGGCAGGCAGTCACCTTAAGTTTCAGTGTTGAAAATTAAAATGATAATAATAATAATAATAAAAGACGAATTGACGAAATTTGAAAACCACACAACTCTGGGCTCACTTAAGTCGGGGTATTACTATATTCTGATTGGCCCCTAAACAGAATAAGACACCAGCACTGGCGTAGCTAGTAGCCCTGTATCAAAATTGTTTGAGGGTAAAGGAAATGGGAACTCTGTTAATAGGACCATTTAAAAAATTTTACGATTTTTGTGCTTTCACATACTGGGGCCCATGTAGTTTGGGGGCTGATATGGCGGTAGCTACGCCCCTAGAAACCAGTAGATGTAACGACAGTGAGAAAAACTCATTTCGTCGTCGTCAGTCAAACAGTCATCATTTCAAATTATACTCAACATTCGGGCTTTGCAACCCAGGTGCTTGTTTAATCCATGCTCTGTTGCAGTACACGAAGTCTAATTTAAGAATTTTTAACCAGATACATGCCACACTTTTTTAGCTTTACTTTTCTTTTATTTTTGACTGAAAAACAGATAATGAAATGTTTACGTGTCATCATTAACTGTCAGAAAAATTATATGTCATCTCTCTACAGTGTTATCATCAGATTCTTCTTGTATTCCTTTCATTTCCAAGTTTCTATTTAGTGATTGCTTATCAGAGTTCCTGCGATAAACAAATAACTCATGTACAAAAGAATTTAAAAAGCATTTTACCTTTAAACAGCAAGCTATAGATTGATTTCACTTCCCCCCCTCCCCAAAGATAAGCAAAAAATAAATAAATAAATTTGCTTAAGGTAAAATAAGCATACAGTTTCATAAATATTTTAAATAAATCAACATTTTTTTTCTTTAAATATCAATAAAAAAGAATGTTTTATCATCGACTGTTAATATTATTGTTGTGTATTGATAAAGAAATGGTGAAAGCTTTGACATTTGGTTAATTGACATTATATATATTGCAAGCCATCAACTATAATATCGATTTAGTAGAAAAAACTTTACATATACATCGTTAAATTTATTAAACAGTCCAATAAGTTTAATTTTTAACCTTTTATGCAAAAATGTTTTTTGTTTATATGAATTCCTATTACATTTTTATAGGTCAAGATTTTGAATTTAAGTTTGTCAAGGGAAATAAATATAAACACATTTTTTTTAATTAGTCTATATTTAAATACTTGTACATGATATAAATATATATATATATATATATATATACATCAAGTTGCCTGCTATATTGGGTTGTGCTGTATTTATTTCATATACTTTTTGTACGCAAAATTAAAGCACGAGTTTCATGCATAATTTCGAAAAAGCTCCTTTTTGCAATGCTTATTTTTAAATACAAAAGTGTACATATTTGAGATGCTAGCTTATTTTTCTCACTTAAATATATATATATATATATAAATATGTAACAAATATGTAAAATGTCTGATTCAAGTGCTAGTATTTTAAGTTTGGATTATTTTACTTATCATTCATAACATATTTTTTGGTCTCTCCTCGTTTTTATCTCACATTTATGTACTTACATAAATCAAGATTATAAATATAAAAAATACCAAGTTTCTCTTAAAAAAGAAGAAAAAATTTCATCGCCAGCATTTAAAATGACGAAAATACATCCCCCTACGTTTATTTTTCATACAATAGATAAATTAAGCTTAAAACGGAATTAAAGATTAAGCAGTTAAAGATATTAATGGTAAATATAGCCTCAGAAAATAGAGGAAAAAAATAGTATAAAATATCCAAAAAAAATTTCTCAAAAGATGTTCAATTTTGATTCACAATAATAAATTTTTTATAACAAATATTTTAATAATATATATCACATAAACAGACATAATTTAAAATACTTAAATTAAATGGAATAGTAGATTTTCAAAATTCTTATCCTCTTTTTGTTTGAAACACATAAACAACATAATTATATATCAAACTATCCTAAAAGTTTTTTATAATCAAATTCAGAAAATGTTTACACTCTTATAATACGCATGTTAATGTATTAGTATTATATTACTTACCAAATACCTGCATCTGTAGTTCCATTGACAGTGACCGTGAAATTAAATTTTCTGAATATCGGGTATCTGTGGGAACGTTCATCGTAAACATAAGTTAGATCGACCATTTTCCAAGACAAAGGGGCAGCATTTGAGAGAGAAACAAAGAAAAACAAGAATATTAGAACGAACAACATTTTCTCGAAATGGAGCAAGTTGTCTTCGGGATTTAAAGTAATTTTTCCCTTTCTTTAAACCATAAAGTTCTCGAAAATATTATTCAAAATGTTCTGAAAATCAAATTCTCTTGTATATCTGTTACTAGCGATATTTATACCTCATACAGTCAAAGGATAAAGTGGCCTGACCACCATTAAATAATCGCCACTAGTGATGAAATTTACGATGATAAAGTTCAAAGAGGGTGAAAAGGTGAACGAAATTTTTCAAGCAATCATTATCTGAATCACAGTATGAATAAATATTTTCGGATTTGCTTTCATTTTTTATTATTAAATGTGCTTTAGAATCTTTTTTATAATAATAATAAGTAAGAAGTATTTCTCTGAGTGGATTAATTTCTCACAAACATTAATTAACAAAAAGTAATCAAGATAGGGAAAATTAAACCTTGAAAAATTAAGTACAAAATGCATTTTTCTCAATAATTATGGGTAGTGTAACTTCGACCACGTAATGAAATTAACGAGGAGGGTATGATAAATCAAAATATTTTAACAAATTAGTTCTTTGACGCTATTGTGAATAACTTTCGCCAAAACAAAGTTATTTATGATCATAGAAGAAACAATTACCGTCGAACCTCTATATAACGAACCTCCATATTGCGAATTTTTCTAAAAAACGAACATTCCCCTGGAACCAAGAACATTTCCCGATTTCTTTCGTGAAATAACCTCTCTATAGCGAAGTGCATTTTCTATATAACGAACTTTTTCTTTTGTGATTCAGTTTTTTTTTCTCCCTATTTTTAAAGTATTTCTGAACATTTCAAGTTATTCTCTCTTTAACACATTTTATGGAGGCCATAAATCTTGAACTGGTCTCATTAGATTTTAACTCGCCGAAAGCAATAGAGTTCTGGACGTTTCATCCAAGAAGTGGAACCCGTAATCCCCATTGTCCAGTTCACTAGAAACATTTTCGATATCCCCTTTCACCCTCTGTGGAGTTGTCTAGTGTCCCAGTGCTCTAGTTATAAAACAATGTATGATGTTTAATATTACTTGCATGCTTTCAATTACAGAAAATGTCCTTAAAATTCATTAATTTTAATATAAAATTATTTTCTTAATTTTGAAAATATATAGTGTTTATGAATTTAAAATTTTGTTTTATGTGGTTTATAAAATATATTGAAAGATGAACCTCTATATAACGAATTTTCCATATAGCGAACTTTTTTCAGCATTTAGTGAATTCGTTATATAGAGGTCCGACTGTATATATTTTTAAATACATCATTACACAAAATAAATCCTTTTTTTTTTATTGTTATTCGAGGTTCGAGTATTGTTAAGGTGACTGACTGCGTTCGGAATCTTGATTTTAAAAAAGCGCATAAATGAATAATTTTTTGATTTATTTAATGCCAGCTGAATCAGAATATATACATGGATATACAGTATGGATGTGGATATATATATGAGTATACAATATGGATATGGATATACATATGGATGTACAATCTGCCTTTATGAAAAATGTTTTTTTAATAGTAATATTGAGCCTATATATAGCTAAGACTTCTATGTTGTTGTTATTGTCGTCGAATGACAAGAGCAGAAAAAAAAGTCAAATGGAGCCAAAGGCATGCAGACTTCTATAACAGGCTTAAAAAATAATTTTTCGAGTCTTTTTTTTGTTAAAATTTCTCTACCCTGATATAACTAAATATGAATAAAAACCCACTTATAAATTATATATTTTAAAAATTTTAGTTCAACCCTGTACAAAAGCCTTAGTTATTTAAAGACAAATTATTATTATTCTAAAATACTTTTTCATTTGAAAGTATGTAATTCTTTCTTCAATCTTCGACAGAAAAAATTGTCTTTAAATAATATTTTTTTAATAATAATATTCGTAAAATAACCTTAGGTAACGGTTATACATTTACGTGGAACCTTAGAGATAGCTCTATTATCCACTCATCATAATAAATTGAACAGAGAACAATTTGTTGAAGTTACATATAAAAATAAAAAGCAGTCCACATTAAATGCAGCGCAATAACGCTGGTGGAGGGGTGGGTAGAAACCACTCTCCCAGTTGATTTAGTTTCTGTTTCGCTTTCATAGGAAAACGAAGAGAAAATGACGTCACATCTCCATGACAGCAAAGCCCGTCTTTCAACCGTCTGCCGCATCTTGACGGAACGAGGAGAGAAGGGATATATTTTTTAATAACAAGGATTAAGAGAATAATATTTTTAAGTCCGTTACACGTTACCTCTAAGATAACTGCGTACGGTTATTGTTTAAATAACCACTTGGAAGAAAAAGTAAGAAAAGGTAGAGGAGTTTGAAATAAGATCATGAGGGGTGAAGTTGCCACACTAAACGCGATCAAAAACTTTCATGGCGCGGGGGAGGGGAATAATTAGAGTGAGAAATAACCTTATACGTATCTTCTGATTAAACTGATACTAAATGTCAACAAATTTATCTATTTATACCAAAGCCGGTTTATCCACAGGGCGCTTCGGGCGGGTAGTTAGGGGCCCGGATAAACTGGACGTAACCATATTTGCTAGTTATAAATTTTGATCCGCCAGTGTCAAGGGGGCACGTTGATCTTCTGCGCCCAGCGCCCAAAATGAGCTTAAATCTCCAGTGATTTATACACCTTTTCAAAATCATTGTTTTAAACCCAGTCAGCCGCCTTCAAATGAGGTATTTAAAAATGAAATTCTTATTGATTAAATTCTTATTCAGTATTCATTATTTTTATCGAAAAATTACTTTTAATGAATCAAAATCTTTCATATACATTAAATATCCCAAGAGTGATGATAAGAATTAAATTATTTTGTTGAAATGTGTTCACATATACCAGGTGTTTCAAAAGTCGCGCACATCAACCTATGTGGGGTTGAGTTTTAAAGACAGATGAATCATGTTAACTAACAGAATAAAGAACAAACAAAGGTTGAATGGTTATTGTCAGGTATCAGACATGGTAGAATGACAATAAATGTTCAAAATGTTGTCCGTTTTCCTGGACACGCTGCGACATAGCCATCCTGTGATGACTATGTCGTTCCGGTTCCGCGTAAGCTAGAGGTGTGGGATTATCAAAATGATGAGACATAGTAGTTCTTAATACAACTTTTATTAAGAATAACTTATATTACTTAATTCTAATTTGACAATTTTAATTAAAGTGAGAGTCAACACCCAATTAAACCGTGTATTTAAGTCAGATCACGCAACTAGATCCTTTATCTCAATTATAATAATAATCCGATTCATCTAATTACTTATATCAAATATTACCTTTTTGCAGATCTCCTTCCTTCTTCTATAGGGAGATATTTATAATTCCCTTTATATAAGACGATTCCAACTTCTTTTATATTAGGCTTCTATTCCTTCTAAAACTATCGGACTGCTAACTCTTGATCTGCGAGATTCCACAATAAGCTATCTTTAAATTTGCCGCACTATTGATCAGAATGATTCCACACTACTATCTCTAAGTTTGCCGCGCTATATCTTATCATCAAAGCTTCTATCCTTTTATAGTATATCTCATTTGCATAATATCTTTGTTTATCTTCTTGGTATTGGGTTGGAAAAGTTTTGCCATTAATCGTGGCCGTCAAAGAACATAGGAGTTATGTTAGCAGAAAGACGCGAGAGACGTCACAACGCAGTCGAACTGTTTTTACCAGATTAATTGACTCTTTATGAAGAGTGTGAGATTTAATGTCCGACATTGCATGAAGGATGTTACTCTTTTCATCAAGCTTTGGGGGATTATTCCTGAAGGTGAAACTTTTCAGATATCCCCAAAGGAAAAAATCCGGAATTGACAAGTCCTGGGAACATGGGGGCCAAAGTCCTTTGGAAATGACACGATCATCGAAGAATTCAGTTAAAACTAATACAGTCATGTGATGAGTGACACGTTGCGCCGTCTTGCTGCAACCAAGACATCGTTCATCACTGTTCAGCAATGATATGAATTCCGTAATGATGTTTACGTAGACGGATGGTCTTTCCATTGGACTTCTTTGTAAAACGGTCTCCACATCTGCCACTTTCTGTTTCAGTATGGATGCTCTACCCGATTGCTTCCTTTTTACAACCAATCCTGGGTCACGGAACCATTGCACTAAAAGTGTTATCGTTGATGCATTTGGTGCTGTTTCCCCTGGATATTTCTGCTGAAATGCATTTATCACAGGCAATGAGAATTGCAATTGGAAAAAATTCATGCACCTGCCATTGAGCTCAACTGATTATAACTGACAAGTATTTTGAAACTGTTGCCAGATACGTTCAAAACTTCTTATGATGGGGCTCCTGCTGCCATCTAATGACAGAATTCTTAACCAACCTTTTTGGTTTTTAAACAACATAGATTAACATGTGGATGTGCGTGACTTTTAAAACACCCTGTATATCGTAGCTAGTTTGTCGCTGGCCTTCTGTACCCAAGGTTGCGTGTTCGACCCCGGCCCAAGTCGATGGATTTTCATGATGCAGAAAATCGACAGTGGCCATGTCGCATGATTATACGGCATGTAAAAGATCCCTAGGGGTGCTCTTGGCAAAATTAAATCCTAGTACAGGTTCGAATCGTCAAAGCTCACGTGCTTCCCTCTAGGAAGGAAACTGGGCGTCAAAATTACCTGCGGTGATTGGTATCAGCCTATAAGGCGCCGCACTAAAAAAGAGATACCTGCTTTCGGTGAATGTACTAGGTAGATTGAGGAACTCTGTTAGCAACTGTCCATAATCTGCCATTAGAAATAAAATAAAAAAATATGTATTTCGAAAAACATTTATAAGTCCTACAAAAGATCAATTTTAAATATATTGTTTTTTTTATGGATGCAGTAGATATCTTTGAAAATTTGCTGTGCTTTCTGGGAGCAAATGGCATGTGTGATTTGTATTATTTGGAGGAAATGAAAGAACGGTTGAATCATAATATTGGAAATATCCAGCGTCTACTAAAGAGGTGGAAGAAATTTAGATATCCGATTTAGTAAAAATAATTTTATTTTCGAATAAAGTCTTAATTACTCTCTAATAAATAAAATAGAAGTGTTAAATTATGCCTATTTTAATTATTCGAAAAAGTTTAGAAGTTTTAGAGAAAGCTTAAGCATCATCGAGTAACTTTCACTTCATATGGGCAAAATTGATATCAATGTTAATGGTTCAAAGAAAAAAATATGGTATTAAAGGATTAATTAACTACTTTAGTTAACATAATTAACTTTTTATATGAATTCTTCTATTATGAAATTAGAGTTTTTTAAAAGCAGAAAAATGCCATGAAAAGCTCTTGTATGAAATTTTATTTTGATCCAATCATTTGTTCCAAATATGCTTGGAAAAAATTTTAGGAATCTGTATACTAGATTAATTAGATTTATTCAAAGTAGAAAGGTCTAATTTTAATCTAGAAGTAGTTTGACTTAGATTTTGAGAAGCAGAAAGTGTTATAAAAGGTTAATGTATTAAATTTTATTTGACCCCAATCATTAGTTCCAAAGATATACAAGAAAATTTGTAGAAGAGGATTAGGGATGTACTAGATTATTCCGCGCAAACAATTTTTTCCTCTTTTTCCTTCATCTTAGCAAAGCATCATAAGTAGACTTTAATAATATTCATAAACCAGTTTACAGCTCTTTAAAGCCTTGTGATTTCTTATCTTAAATTCAAAACTGAATATTTGTAGTGCATTGAACGTTATACGAAAATTTGGTTGTATTTGATTGAGTATAATATATAGAGCTGAAAATCTTATATGGTAAAATGTTTGAGAAATTCATTCAACATTACGAGGCTTGTGTCTTAAGTCCTGTAGCTTAGAAACTTTCAAGCAGAATTTTATGAGATTTAAAAAAGCTTATTTGAGGATGTGAAATCAGATACACCTGAGAAAAAAGCGGCATCGGTAATGAGAAAATTCTTTTTTTAAGATTGAAACTAACTGTATTAATAAGATTAATGAATAATTCCACTAAAGCGTTAACGAGTTCTCTCTCTTTCTCTTTAAGAATCTAACATTAATGCTAATTTTTTTCCAGTTGCAACGGTGCGAAAGCTATTAAGGTTGTACCTTTTTTTTTTTATTTATTTTGTTTTTTAATATTTTTTAAGTTTTAGGATTATATTTTATGCATCCATCAAGCTTATGATACAACATTCGCTGTAACTGTAATTGATACATTGAAGTTACGTTGCGAACAAGTGTAACACAGTTGAGGAAAACATATGTTGTAAAGGCAATTTGTTCAGTCTTTTCATTACGACGCGTCTACAAAAATGCTCGATTTATTTACCATCTTCAGCAAAAGTGGAATTGTTCTGTGGTGTTTCCAAGGAACTTCACAGATTTTTACATCTCCTGTTAATGCTCTCATTCGTTCTGTTATTTTACAGGTAAACATTGTTTTTGTTTTGTTATTCGGGTTAATTAAATTAATATTTCGATAGTTCTTATTACCTCAGTTTTTGCGCCAAATCCATATGCTTTGATCGGACGGTAAAAACAAATGTACAAATAATTTAAATCTCTTCTAATCATTTGAATGTTTAAAACTTATTAAATTTTTTAATAAAAATTTGACATTTATGGTTTTATTAGTGAAAAAGTATACAATAAATTAAAAAAATTGGACCGTGCGTCTAATTAGTCACTTGTGGAAATATTTGTTTTCAACCCGTTTCAATATTTAAAGAATGATTGAAGTTTGAAAAATAAATTGAACAGTTGTACAGAGCAGTTACAATTTTTTGTATTTAAAATAAATTTGAAAATTTCTGACAATTACAAGGAAATATATTATTTAGGAAATATAAATATGTTCGTTTAAATGGTTGCCTATGTTAAGTTTCAATTTGAATTTTTACTTCAGATTTTATATGTGTTATTGTATATGCTTATAGTTTGATAATTATTCAGGAGAGAGGATTCAATGAAAATTTTACTTATGAGGGCCTTACACTCAAATACAAGTTGGATAACGAATTTGAACTTGTCTTTGTGGTGAGTATATTGTTTTGATATATCAAATAATTGTTTGAATTTTTTTTCTATAACTTTTGCCATTAAAATTAAAATTGTATTTCTAAAGAATTGGATTCTTGATGGATATCAGAATGGTTAGTGAGAGAATCTTACTTATTTAAAATCTATCATTGGTAAGTTATAAATTTAATCAATTTGTATATTGATTTTTATCATTAAACATATTAATATAAATATTTAAATGGCAACATATTGACAAATGATACTAAAATTGCTTTTGCTTGAATGAGTTTTAGTTTCTCTTTTTTAAAAAGAAATGAGCCACCCATCCGGTATTGTGGTTGGTGATGCTGACTGTGGTGCTGTAGGGCCTGTGGGTTCAAATCTGGGAGAAGGCATGGATGTTTGTAAATGTATAGTGCCTTTGGGGCAAGGGGTACTCTAATTAGTTGTCGAGCCGCATGTCCACTTCCGAGTTTGGTGAAAGGGGAAGGGTGTTCTCCCTCAAAATTGGGGTGGAACCAAGCCCAATCGTACTGTTGCATGTATGGTGCTCAAAGCTACAGCAAACGACAGATGTACAACTAGCCCCTTGCCACTATGAATTTCATGGGCCTTGATCTCATGTTACTGTTGATCAGGTAGCATAAGTAACTATAACAAAAAGAAATGACATTCATTAAGAGGTTAAAGGTTTGCAGTTCTAGAAGTATACTATTTTTTTTCTAAAGATTGAAATAATACTTCGAATTGAATGACTGCAAAGCATAAGAGTATTGCCTACATATGCTTCAGGTTCTTTTGTAAAATGGGGGGGGGGGGGCATTATATGGCAAAAATACCTAAAAATTAAATTGCAACTTGAAAGTATAGATGTGCTTTATATACCAGATTTTATGTTAGTTATTGATGCCTCTTTCCCTAATATGCTGCAAACAGTGGTACAGGGCTGCAAATTGTATATTTTCTTCTTGGCGGTAAAGGTATTAATAAACAACTAGTTGTATATTTTAGTCATATTTTGTGGTTCATATATTGTATGTATTGTACATAGTTGATGCTCATTAATGCTGTTTTAAATGTAATTTTTAACAATACATTAAAAGTATAAATGCAACTTTGAAAAACAAATGTTTTCTCTATATGTGATCTCTATGAATGAATATGTGTGATTGAAAATTGCTTTGCCTGCATTTTAAGATATTTTTGATGTTTTAGCAAACTATAATTGAATTATTAACTCAAATTTAGATGCTTAAAAGGACTTTAACATATGTATGTATATGGTATATGTAAACTTTATGTAAATAAAGTGCTACAAGTAAGAGAAATACAATACATTTTTTAAATAACATTTGGCTAAAAGAATGAATTTTGTATGAAATTGACATCATATATTTAAAAACAACATAAAAATTTAAAGGTGTTCAACTTTTTTATATATCAAATCATTAATAAAAAGTAAAAAAAAATGTTTCATTTAATTTCATTGTTTTCTGTAATGTGTGTAGGTATTTGAAATCTTATAAAATTTTAAACTAAGCGACATTTATTTAATAAATTTTTAACTCATTTCAAGTTTTTTCTAAAATTCTTACAAAAAGTAGGTTTGTTGATGATTTTGTCCTTGACTTTGTTGTTTATTTGAATTTGTTCATTTTTTAGGTTATGACATTAACCACAAAATATAAATAAAGCTAAAATCTAAACATAAACAAAGCTAAATTTGCCTTTCCTACATAGCAATTAATTCAATAGTTTAATTTGAGTATGTAAAATGTAGACTGTTAATGTATGTCTTTTTTTCTTCAGGTTGCTTATCAAAAGATTTTACAGTTATCATATGTAGATAAATTTCTTGACGATGTTCATTTGGAATTCAGGGATAAATACAGAAAGCATTTGAATGTCAGTGATTTCTTTTCTAATTATGATTTTAGTCATGAGTATCAAAAGGTAAATAGAAGTGTTTTATATCCTTGAATGATATGTTTTTGATGACTATGATCTGTTTTTGAATGCATTAAATATAATTTTCCTTAACATTTTGCTAGATATTTACATATTAACTCCATTCTTATAATTCATTACCAAAGATTAATTAAATGTAAGAGATTAATGAACAGAGATTTCATAAGTTATGACAACTTATTTTGTTTTGAAAATTCCACTCTGTTATTTATGGCAGCCAATCTGATAAACATCTCAGTATTTAATGCATATTTCATTCTGTGTTAAACTAGTGTCCTATTTTTTTGTGTGTTGAAGCAAATTTATGTGCAACACTCAATCCATATGAATCTCTGGTACTTGCCTTAAAATGAAACTGAAGTTGACAGGCATTTCCAGAAATATGGCATTCTACTGAAACATTTAGAGTGCTGTCTTTTATTATCTGATGAAATATTTCAATGAAGAATGCAAGTTTTTGGCAATGGGATATCTGTACATGGGGGAAAGCATTTGAATGCCTGTAGGAAATTGATTTGAAGGATTCTGCAACATACTCAACTACTTCGTGATTTATTGATTGCTTTTGTGAAGAATTTGCATTGGGGTTAAGTTTCGCCAAAAGCAAATAAGAATGGGCAAACTGGTTGAGTTAGAGTGACTATCTTCTGGAGATATGGGTCCTTCAACTGGAGATAGCGATACTGAAAAAAATTAGCAGCAGTATTTATATTGTGGAGATCCACGAAAACATGCTTCAGCACTCAAAGATAACACAAAAGAAAAATTACCTCTTGAATAGTTATTTGGAGAAATCTGTTGTGAAATGAATGTATCATTTCTTGTCATGGTCCTTAATCATAGTGATGCCACATTAGTCAGTGGTTTAAAAAAACATTAAGGAGAATCCATCATATATTTTTCCTTATTGTTACAATGGGTATAAGAAGATTTAAAAAGATTAAGTTACATTCACTAGAAAGGGAACCACTAACATATATTAGTTGATCTTAAAACTGACATATACATTCACAGAATATGTAACACATCTGAAAAAAATGCAAAATGATAAAGTAAAACACATTGTGGAACAGCTTGCCACCACTTCCAAGTCTTATCTTGCAGAGTTATCTGGAGGAACAGGCAGACAATGGCTGGAAAGATATGTTTGATATGATCCTTCAGAGAATTGCTAAACATTTTCCAGTGCAAACAAAAAATCGTTGGAAATTTAGCGAAGGTTGCCAATAGTATGGGGTTTATATGCAAGTACTCTTCACAGCTTATATCATGATGGGAAATAATTGGCAAGAACCACTGTGTTGAAGATTTAGTGACTTTTTTTATTGTAGATTAATGATTTTTACAAGAGAACATTAATTATGTATATACATTCTTATATAACTCCTTTTTATATTTTAACTTTCTTCCTCAGTGGCTCGATAGCCCAGAGTGGGCCTTGGCCTTCTCAAGAAGCCTTTTACAGGCCAGACTTCTTCCTGCTAGTATTTTCCAATTCTTAGTTAAAACTAGGAGATCTTTTTCTGGGCCATCAATCCATCAGATTTGGCCTAACCTTTCTTTGTTTGCCAATTGGTTGGGCATTGAAGATTTTCTTAGTGGGTTCTCTTTGTCTATTCTGACAATGTGACCTGCCCCTTTTATTCATTGTATTTTGAGGAAGTCTTTATATGATTGATAGAGCTCAAAATTTGATCATCTTTGTCACATTCCATTTTTCCTGAATTCCTCCAAATATAAATCTTAAAATCTTTCTTTCTTAGATACTTATCATGTTCTCATCCATTTGAAACATGGACCAAGTTTCACATGCATAAGTTAATACTGACCTTAAAAGTCTTTTATACAATAGAATGTTTGTTTTTCTTTTGATCAAATTCCATTTCATATATTTTATATTTTAACTACTTTTTACAAATTGTAAATTGTCTGTTTTCTTGAAAATATCAAAGCAAAATTTATGAATATCTTACAAAATGGCTATTTCCTTTAACTTTTTGATCTGACATATAAATTGACAAAATTACATTTTATTTATTGTTTCTTCACTCAGCTGACCCTAACATTCCTTAGATGTGTTGTGAATGGATGCCAATTTCTGTATGTATATCATTGACATGTTTACATATGATCTATGCTATGTATGTCCATGCTTGAAGCCATTTTTTCTAGTTTTTTTTTTTTATATGCAGTCTGGCAGTCAAAATAACAATTACTGTTTCTGTCATCTACTCTTTATAGTAGTATTTCTTGCAAATTCTTTTTTTGTACACCTACAGTAAGTAAATTAAACAGCTGTTATACTAAAAGTTTAATAATTACTGTCAAACCAATTGCCGTTTTCAATTCCAGTACAATTAGAAGGGAGAATTACTTGAGTCATGTATATTAAAAGGGGAGAAACTAATAAAAATCTTAATAGGAAGATATAATATATTTGACAAAATGTATTATTGCATTATTTGGTACTTGTACATTATACCATTGATCAATTCGATTAATGAAAAGACTTTGCTAAATGCAGTGATGGGCAGCTAGTAGTTGAAAACTGTTTCTATGCATATTTGAACACAATCTTATTTGTACATTTAATGACAGCACTGGGCAATATTTTTTGATTTTGCAAAATTGGTTGGCTGTATAATTTGCAAGTACAATTATTTGTGTCTGGCCAAGAAAAAAAATATGCTATTCTAATTTGTAAAATATATGGTATGAAAACTAAATATAAAAATTTAAGTATTTTTTTTAATTCATAAATTTTTCAAAGTATATGTTTAGTTTTTAAATAATTGTAAATATGTATTAATTTTTCAATTTAGATTTTGAAAAAATGTGAAGAATATGGTCGTAAAATAGCTGAACAACCCAGAAAAATGAGAACTTTTGATGAATCATTAAAATCGAAAAAAACTGTTGCATCAATGATAGAGAACAAAAATGATTCAAAACCGAAGGAAAAAGATGTTGTTAAGAATGCTGGTAAGAGTTTAATGTTATTATTTAAAGACCCTATTTTTCATTTATTTTTTGTGTTTGAAATTTATGTGATGTTCAAAATGTTTAATGTATTGTATGCCTCTTAAAATGAATATTTAAATACCATTTTTTCCCCTTAGATGCTGAATTAGGTAAATTTATCAAGTCATTTTCTTGAAAATATTTTGTTTTTAAAATTTTAAATATATATCTTTTATGGTTAAACTTTGATTTATTTTCAGAAAGTGAATCAGATTCTGATGGTGAGCAAAATGATTTATATTTATAATTTTAATCTGTTATGTTTCTCCTGTAATTTAAATTTACAATTAAAACTGTCGTGTCTGGTGATTTTATTAAAAAAAAATTGAATACTTGGAAATATTTCAGATTAATAAATTATTGTTAAAAACTAGTTAAATATAAAATACTACACAAATGAAATATTGATAAAAATTGTAACACGTGTGACAATAAAAACTCAATATTTTGTATTTTATTAAAAATTATAAATTTATTGGTCCATATTTTTTAAATTGTTTTTCCCATTATTGAAATTATCACTTACAACTTAATGAATGTAAATGATTTTTTCAGTTAAAAGACTTAATTTTATTCAAATAATTTAATTGAGTTGGGTATTGAGTATTTATGCATTTTTTCTTATCAATGAAAAAAACATGGCTGCCTATTTTTTCATGGAGCAGAATTCTGTTTACATATATAATTTCTTTTTAAAGTTGTGTTGTATATTGAGCATTTTATAGAACTTAGAATTTTATCCACCATTGCTACACCATAGCTTTCATATTGTTTCTGAGGAAGTTCTAATGAACAATTAGCCTAATGTAATAATAATATAGCTTTACTATTGCTTATTATTTAGCAAGTGCTGTTTTTTTTTTTAATTTTATTTATTTTGCCTTATTTAAGGACAAAGTTCTATCGCAAAGTGAATTTTAAATTTTTTTGTGCTACATTTTACATTGCTTTTCTCGAAATTATTCAAATGTTACCAAGTGGAGATTATAAAATTTTAGCAAATAAAATCTATTCACAGTTAGATGCTACTTATTGTAAGAATGGCAACTGAAATTGCATATAGATGAGAAAGGTTTCCAGTTGGTAATATTTTATCTTTTGCCATAGCAACATTTGGTGATTTATCATCTGTATCCAGCTGGCATTTTTTTCTTCAAAATGTACATGTATAAATTAGTTAATTGGGTAATTTTATGGTTTGTATTTTCTATCTAATAGTTTTTTTTTATTCCAGCAGTACGTTACAACAAAATGCAAAACAAAAACTAGTTTCCCTCAAATCATTGTGAAAGGAAAAAGTCTTATTTTATTATAAATAAAATTAATTGGTGTGAACATAGTTATGTAAGGACTATTTTTAAGTGCTTAACAAATTTTGTTTAAAAATAAGAAAAATTATGTGTGTACCACTTTTCTTGGATTTGATTTTTGGTGTCTATACAGAATAAAGTGAGATTTTTAACAGCAATTGATACAAAAGCAGACTTTGCACTAGTTATTCTTTCAGGACCAATGTTTGATATGAGTACAGCATTAGATATTTGAACCTTATGCTTTGTAAACATAAAGTTTTTAATTTTAAACACTTAATTTGTATTTTCATAGACTACAATTCTGGTGTTATTAGCAGATTGTTCGCAAGAGTAAGTATGTAAAATTTATTCAGAATATTTATTATGAACAGAAAAGCTTTTGAGAAATTTTTCAGCAAAGTTCTACTTTATTAAACAGTATTTTGAATCATGTGTGAAAACATTCTAATTTATTATATTAAATTATATATCTGAATACTGTGGTTATTAATTTTTGTAAAAAAAAATCTGTTTATATTTATAGGTTCAAAGCCAGAAGCTAACAAATTGCCTTTATCTAACAAGCCTATAATTAATGAAGAAAATGGTGTTGATGAAAATGATCAGGTTTTAAAAATGCGTTCTAAATTCCAACAAAAGCAATCAAAGGGGAAGAAAGCAGAATCTAAGTAAGTATCTCATTCTTATTTTACTAGTACAATTTAACTCTTTTGGGATGAACATCTCAAATGTGAGACAGCGCAAAACACCGCCACAGGCTGAATGACTGCAAAATGGGACAGCGTGTTTCTTCTCCGTAGGCCGAATGACTCAACCATGCACCAGGCATTTGGGACGTTTTGTAAGTTCTCTTTTTTGGCAAAAGATGGCATTCTATGTCCATAAAATTTGAGATACAGGGATATCCGACCTTCTATACTTGAAATGACAGAAATATTACTTACATACACTTGGTTTTTGTTTTATAAACATAAGGGGAAGGGAATGTTTCTGATTTGAATGCTTTATGACAGCTCTTGAAATGTGCAAGTGGTATTTGTTTATAGTGAAGAGGGGAGATTTATTTTCTCTAAAGCACATTTGATTTGGGTTTGAAGTCTAGGTTAAATGGATAATGAGATCTGTAGACAAAATTTTTTTTTCTTGCTTTTTATTTTCTCCAAAGGATTGGGTTTCGTTTTGTCTAGTTTTTATTATATACTTAGATCTTGTAGACGAAACTTCTTTTTTTTGTTATAATGTTGAAGCGTAGAAAGTGTTTAACTGAACTCTAAAAAAGAATTCTAAATACAATTTTAGCTTCAAAATGTATTATGTAAAAAAGTACTTAAATATGGTACATAAATAATGAATATAAAAGATGTAAAAAATGTATTTGAACAAGAAAAAACTTATGTAAATAAATAACGTAGTTATATGAAACATCTTGTGTATATCCTTGTTTTTAAAGTTTTCATACTAAAAAAGAATTTTAAGTAACATTTTTAGATTTCATATATATAGTGTAGTCATTAATGATAAATAATGAGAAAAAAAAAATGTTTAAAAAATTGTATTCGAGTAGAAAGTTACTTAAGTGAATGGAGTATATGTAAATACAGAAAGCATATGTTTATTGTTTGTTCTACAGAACTATATTAAATAACGCATGTTTCGGTATTTTCCCGGAGTTAGGCTTAGCTACACAAAACCCTATGGCCTGTGAGTGACACTCGCGACAGAAATGTCCAGCCCTTGGCGGTACGTAGGCGTATGCATCTTTCGTCCTGAAAGGGTTATATAAGAATCAATAAATCCTATTTTTTGAAATCTGGAGTTTTACAGTTAATTTCATTTGTTCTTAAATATTTCATTGCTCAATGAATTATTTAATTTTTTTAAAAAACATACTCTTTTACTTTCTACTTCATTATGTTTCTTAAAGTGGAAATATGCAAGTAATTAAGGTAATATGTATGTAAAATATAACTGCAATATTTCAGAAAAGTGTGGCATGAAGTTTATATTTTGTCTCTACCACCACTGTTTAAATATATATAAGTATTTATTTGTGCATTCATTATTTTAATAGCATTTAAAACATATTTAATCTTTTAAATGAGTGGTAAGGGAAATGAAAAATGAATTTTAAGTTTTATTCAAATTGATTTTAATAATGTTAGTGTAAAAAAAAAAAAATTCATAGTTAATTTTACAATTTGTAAGTTATATTTGAAGCACTAAAGATTTTTTGATTTCCTGGAAATTTATTTAGTTTTAATTTTCCCATTTTAAGGCTGTCTTTGATGCAACATTAAGGAATAGGACCCAGATTTGGAAGATTTTTTCAGATAAAGTATTCCAACATTAATATTATATTCTGACTTTGCTATCCTGCAGAGAGCAGCATATTTCATTATACTACTCATTGTTATCCTATTTGACCCATTTTTTTTCTGGTATAAAATGTTTCGCATTTCTTCTCTCATAATGCTAAATGAGATCTCTTTATATGGTAAAATAAAAAAGTAATTATTTATATAATACTTTGTGAAATTTTTAAAAACACTATATTATTAACAGATGTGTCACTAATTTTCATGAATATTGAGGCATTTTTCTATCTGAAAATGAGCTTTGTGTTTAGTTCAAGCTTGTGAATATTTAGCAAAGACAGTCTTAAAAAAACTTACATTTTCAATTTCATAAAAAAATCTCAAGTTATGGCAGGACTTAGAAATTTAAACTTGGAACTTCCAAATAGTTTGATAATGTGTAAAATCTAATAAAATTTTTCTACTATACACATTGCCAAGAGAAGAAATTTATTTAAATTTTCTGAAGAAAACCTGTTAAGAAATTTTATGGATTACTGTATTTTGTTCAGAGATGCATGATTTCATATATATGAATTTTACAACTCTTCATATAAGTGGCACGTTAATGAGTTTTAATTTATCTCTTCAGTTTTATAACCTTAAACATTAATTTTAAGTTTGTTAATTTATAATAATACAGAACCACAATTTTCAAAAACTAATTGTTTCAAAGATGAAAGATAATATAAAACTTTATTAAACATAATGTTTCAGGAAAAGTCCTGCTCCAAAAGACAAGTCCAAGAAGCCTCGTATTTGGGATAACGGTGGATCATCTAAGGAAGCATCGGTTCTTGATTTCAGTAAGAAAGGGGAAGATGGAAATGCAATGACTAATGGTTTTGAGCCTTCAGAGGAAGCATTTTGTGATAGAATGGTAAATAATAGATTTTTAGTTATTAAAAATATTGCAATGTAAAAATTATGCCATTAAATAATAAAATTTTCACAAATTTTTTAAATATTTTTTACCAAAATGGCTATTTTCTCTACAGGAAGTTGGCAAGTATAGAGGTCCTGTGAAACGAGTTGAAACATCGGAAAGTGAATCGGAAGAATCTGAAGACGAAGAGGTTGAAGTTAAGAAAAAGGGGTATGTTTGACAGATGAACTTCAATTAAGAGGTAGTTCTAAGTATTAAAATATAAGTTCATTTAATAACTTATGTAAAATATATATAATTAGTTTTTAATCTCATTGAACAAAATTTATATTTAGATAAGCTAAGATAATTATCAAAGGTTAAATATCCTAATCTGTGGCTTTTATATGAGTAATCATGATTAATATTTTAATGAATTTTAATTAGCTCTAAATTATATTTGGTATTTTTTTTCTTTAGTCTCTTGTTTTTAAGTGTTTGATTTAAATCCAATGCTTTTATTTCAATTGGCCTTTTCCTTTTATGCAGACAAACAAAAGGATATGGAATGTTTAATATGTTTAAGGGCTTAGTGGGCCAAAAGAATGTAACTCGGGAAAGTATACAACCAATTTTGGATAAGCTGAAAGATCACATGATTGGTAAGTTTTTGTCAAAATTGACATATTTTTACTTTATAGATATTGATTAATAGTTTTTACTGTAAATTTCTTTCAAAATGTTTAGTGTCATAATTTTTTTATGGCTATGTAACACACAATATAATGTTCAAACTCAATTTTGTTAGTTATAATTGTCACATGGTTTTTGGATTATGTTTGTACTTGTGCATTTTATCTAAGACTAAATTTAAATTGACCTAAACTGTTTAAAATTATGAAAGTTGGGTGTTCATTTTGTAGGTTAGTGTAATATGAGAAGTGAAACTGTGTAAAAACTACCATGTGTGACAGATTGTGTTTTGATGTAATCTTGGTTTAGTGTTTTTAAGATTTATGATTAAAAATGATTTTGTCTATTTTTTTTTTCAATGGAAACAAATTATAAATGTTATGGAATTGATTTAATGCAAAAAAGTGAGATAAAAATAAAGCGGAACAAAGTGTAGATGAATTATAAATTTGGTATGTAGTCAAATTATCATTTGCTTTAATATAATGTTTCCTTTGTCACACACATGGCCCAAAGGTCTCAAATGTAAGAGGGTTTGGGGAAGAAGCAGAAATCTATCTTTAACACTATGAAATATACAATTTTATAGTTTAACTCTCTGAGCAATCTGAAATTCTAACACTTACTCGGATGTACAAAGTTATTGAAATTCACTAGTCTTCATTCGGAGCTCCTTGTTATGATCTAGGGTTTGCAATCCTGTGCTATATTTTTAATCACGGTATTTTGGGATTACAATTTCCAAATCCCGCAATTAGGACTGAGCTATTTATGAAAAATACTTGCACATTAGCATAGTTGAAATTACATAAAACGCAAAACATAACTAAAAAATTAGTTTAATATTATTATTTATTGAAAAAATCAAAACAAAACTCAATTCATCATAAAAACAAATAAACAAAAAAAAATAGTGCAATTTGAATTCATTAAAAATTGACCCATTTTGAATTAAAAATTGATATGTTTTAGTTATTCCAAAATCTTTCTGTAAATTTAAAACAGAATAGAAATTCCCTATTTTATTTTCATTGAAACACTGTATTTTTTTTTTTTAAATATATTAAGAATTGATAACTGCTTGAGGTAAAATATTCTAAGGAAGTAGATTTTTCAAAATTAAAATAATGAAGTCTGAAACTTAGCTTTTTCCCCCGACAAACTCGTGTATATTTGTACACAGCACATACAAAAGATAGAATGGATTTACATAAATTTTAAACTAAAAAATTTTTCTACCTAGGCAACTCCCACAAAACTTTTTTTTAAAAAAATTTTATTAACATATAGCACAAGAAATCAATCATAATAAACACTTAAATTAATTCTAATAAAAATACTTGAAAAGACAGGCTTCAATGTTAAAAATAATAATAATAAATACATTGTATATTTCTCAGTCCAATAAAATTTCATCTTTTAACCCACAAAAAAAGTATTTTCGAAATATTTTTAACATTTTTGATATTTAATACATGCAATTTAATTTGAAAATATATTTATATAATAACAAAATGTTACTAAATTTATCTCTCTGTAGACTGAAAAAGAAAACATTGAAATAACTCTCCTATAACAGAGTTAGTTCACGAACTTTAAATATTCAGAAAGAATTTTGAAGAAATGCCTTTTTGATACTTCAAACAGCAATAACAGCTTATGTGGAAATATACTTATAATTACAAAATAATACTACTGCAGTTATCTATTGATGTATTAAAATAGAGAGAAAAATTTAAAAACTCATTTTTTTTTTATATTGACGTAACATGATAATTCAGAAAAAGAATTCATGATTGATGATTCAGAAAAGAAAAATCAAATCAATCAAAAATCAAATAAAAAAATCAATCAGTTATAAACATCAAACAAATCTGTCACAATTTTTTTGTTATTACTGGGGAACAGCAGTGAATGTTGCGCAATGTCTCATTTCAAAAGTGGAAGTTCTCTACATAATTTTCTGAAAGTTAAATTTTTAGAAAATTTTTATGAGAAAAAATTTTAAAATATAATTCTGACAAAAATTAAATCCCAGGATTTCAAGATCCTGGGGCTGCAAACCTTATAATCCACTTCAATTGTTTAGCTCCAAGGTTATTTACTTCCACAATTCCTGGTGGATTCTATGATGACTATTAATATCGGGTAGAGCGAACACCCAGTCGCTGTTCACCTTTGCTTATTCTTGGATTTCACACTTAACCATTAACCTCACATACCCAATGTCAGGGCTAAAATAGTAATTTACATTTGCATAAAATCAAGTCATCTCTATGGAAAGCAGTTTTTAAACTAAAATTACAGTTAAAAAAATAGTTTCCCCAAGAGGATTAGTAGAAGATCCTGAATAGCACCCATTGCAACTTTTATTTAAAATGCATTGTAATGCAAACATGGTATTTATATTTATTTGAATATTTTGTCCTATCTTTACTTGGTCAATTTTTGCTTTTGCAATAAATTTTAAAAAAATATATATATTATGGAATTAAATTGAAATGGAATTTAAATGTATCAGGAAAAAAGTCAATTGTAAAAACATTTAATGTTTTGTATTTTAAATTGTAAAATGAGTTTTTTTTTTTTTTTTTTTCAGCCAAAAATGTGGCAGCTGACATTGCTGATAAGCTTTGTGATTCTGTAGCCATTAAATTAGAAGGCAAAGTCTTGGGAACATTTACAAGCATAACAACCACTGTAAAGCAAACCTTAATTGATGCACTTGTGCAGCTCTTGTCTCCCAAGCGCCGTATTGATATTTTGCGAGATGCTATGGAAGCTAAGAGATCTCATCGACCCTATACTATTGCCTTTTGTGGTGTAAATGGTGTTGGTAAATCCACAAATTTGGCTAAGGTAACCAATTTAGTTTTCCTTAAGCAGAATATTCATATAGTTATATTTTAAAATCATATTAGTGAAATATTTACTCATTTATATAAATTATTTATTTGAGAATATTAAATTTTTATTGTGTTTTTGTTTAATTTGATCCTGTATACTTATATTTTTATATGGCTTATTGTTTGACTAATTATCTATTGTATAAATAATTAATTGTAATTTTTTTTCAGAATACTCATTTTTTGGGGAAAATTGCATATTTGCTGTTATTTTTAGATTTAAAAAATATATTGCTTTAAATTTTAGTTTTTAGAATTTTGCTTACAATTTTAAATATTGTAAATTTTAAGACTTTTAAATAATTGTATATACTTTGTTAAAACTTTGTAAATATACATTAATTTTAGGTAACATTTTATGTAGCTTAAGTTCAATTTTTGAGGTAATTTGTGTAAAAAATAGATGGGTACAACTTAATTTTTTTCTAACTCCAAGATGGTAATTTTTTTAAATATCTGCTCATAGTTCCTGATTTATCATAATGATAAAAATAATTTTCTGAACTAGTTTGTGCAAATGTAAAAATCATAGTTTTTTTTTTTTTTAAAGCTTAAGCTTTAATTCACTTCCTAGAATATTTGGTGATTGAAATATTAAGGTGTTTTGTACATGTAAAACGAATCTTTTTTTAGATTGCATTTTGGCTAATTGAAAATGATTTGCGTGTCTTGATTGCTGCCTGTGATACTTTTCGAGCTGGTGCTGTAGAACAGTTGCGTACTCATACCAGGCATCTTAATGCCCTTCATCCACCAGAGGCACATAATGGTCTGCAGATGGTTCAACTCTATGAGAAAGGATATGGAAAAGATGCTGCAGGAATTGCTATGGAAGCTATAAATTTTGGTATATATATTTTTTTCCTTGTCGTTCAATGTTTTTAAGTAAATTGTTCTGACAGGAAATGGGCCATCTTGCATATTCCAAAATGAAACTAAGAAAAAATTGGAACTATATTGTTAATGTGTAATTGCTAATATATATTTTTTTTCTTTCAAAATAACCATAAAAAGAAAAATGTAATTAAATTTTGAAACATTTTTCCTATGTATATTTTAAATAATTGTAATTCTATTTATCATAAAATGTTCAATCTTTGAATTGGATTTGTTTACATTCCATATTCTTTTCAAAATTTAAAAATGATTACTTCAGTTCAATTTGTGTCTTTATTCAATTGGTTCACCCACTATAAGTTAAAGTGCTTAACTACATGCAATAAATTTTAAAAAGGCTGTATATAAATTAGGAAGCCCAGTGGTGGAGTGGTAGCATATCACACTTCCACACTACAGGTTCGGTGTTCTATTTGCGGGGTGGGCAAGGTTGACTTAGCCTTTCATCCCTTCAGTGGGTCAATAAATGAATACCAAGCTTATGCTTGGGGACTAAACAATGGGGTTTTGCTCCAGATTGACCACCTGACTGGAACATCTTCTCATGCACCTCAGCACCCAAGGTTTCATATACTAAGATGGGCACAGTAGGGCTTTGCCCTCATGGGTTGTAGTGCAACTGAGCTCAGTTTAAGATATATTAATGTTTGATTTTGTTCCTAAATTTTATAATTAAATTCAATATTGAATTAAAGATAATTTCCTTAAATTCATTCAAGAAATAATTTAAATGACCATTTAAGTTAAAATTGTATCTTTTTGAATTTATTTCAAGATATATTCATGTCACTCTGTATATATGACCGAGCTTTTTCCTTTTAGCTAGGGATATGAAAATAGATGTAGTTCTCATTGATACTGCTGGTAGAATGCAAGATAATGAGCCATTGATGAGAGCCTTAGCCAAGGTATTGGACTATGTATTAAATATAAATTTGTTTTAAGAAGCTTCTCTTTGATTTTCTTTTACAAGTAAAGGCTTTCAAATAAGAAGACTATAACTGAAGAGCCATTGCATTATGACCACCAGTTTAATATGAAGTAGAATCACCTTTAAATCTCAAAAGTGTTAATTCTCAGTGAATCATTGATTTGACAAGATGCTGAAAGGTAGTATGAGTTATTTGATGAATAAAGGTACCAACGGGTTCCGAAATTCTTGCTCACTGTGAGGTGGTAGCATTGCAGCACGAATTTGATTTTCCAAGTGAAAGGGCAAATGCTTGAATGGCTTCATGTCGTATGAATTCAGAGGCCAAAATGTGACTTGAAATTCATCAAAATGTTCCGCACCTCCTGAAAACTGCTTTTATGTATTATCCTGTTGGTGAATGCCATTGTCCATTAGAGATGCGTACCTTGAAAGTGTCGCCTGGTCAGTAACAATGTTTACGTAGTGCACACATATGTCGGAAATTACTCTATAAAGCTGGGGTCCTAATTTGCTCTGTGAAAATATCACTCTCGTCATAATATGTGCACAAGTGCTTAATGTTAGTAGTATGGAATCGTAAGCATTGTGGCTGATAAACTGCTGGTTGACAACTTGTCATTTTACCATTCATACACCACTGCATTTCCCATTAAGTCACTAAACACTACATGTGGACCAATGGTACATTGGTGCTTTATGTATTTCATAATTAGACTTGCATGTGTCCTGGTTCTGTCTCTGAATAAGCTTGTTGCTTTTGGTGAGGAGTGTTGTAACATAATGTCTGATTAGTGTATGTATTTTTAATATTTCCATTTTGAGTTCAATTATATACAGTATTTTAAAAAAAAGATTTCTTGTAGCTTTTGTGCAAAGCATTCTGTATAAAAATGTCACCAACTAAAAAAAAAGAATTACAGTGGTTTATAAATTTGTATTTAATTTCAATGCAGTAAGAAATTATGATTTTTAAAATCTGCTTTGTGATATTCAACAGTTATTTTTTGAATTTGAGGCAACTTAGATTTTCCTAGTTCAAAATAAATGGGCGCAACTGATTATTGAAAATAAAATCTAAGCGAGCTATATTCTTTTGTATTTCTAAATTATTGGAGTTTTAAGTTGTATTATTTTTGTATTCATCAATAACATTTAAAGAAAATGATTTGACATTCATTCTTACTGCTTTAAAATACTCATTTTCATCATTGTTATTATCACACTTTGAATCTTAATTTAACTTCAAATCTGGCTTACAGTTATGAAATCCATGCCTATAAATCATTATGCAACTCATAGTACCTATTTAATTAGAAATATCAAATTTAAATTTTAGTTTCCTTTCTTAACTTATTTATTGGCTAATAGAAAGTGTTTCATGTTAACTCTGTATATTTTTTCCATTAAATTCTGTAAAATCTTGTAATCTTGCAGCATTGTATATATATTTTTTGTGAATTAGTATTAAAATGCATTATTGTTTTTATAAATGTATACTGTATTTTAACTGTGTACTGTTTCTTTGTGTGGTGTAGCTGATCAAAGTAAATACTCCTGACCTGGTTGCATTTGTTGGAGAAGCACTTGTAGGCAACGAAGCTGTTGATCAGTTGGTGAAGTTTAATCGAGCTCTAGCTGACCATTCCAGCCGTGATAATCCCCAACTCATTGATGGAATCGTTCTCACTAAATTTGATACCATTGATGATAAAGTAAATTTGCATTACTTTATACTTTTTATAAATTCTTGAAATATTTTTAAATGGTAGTAACATTTATTAATATTGCTTGATACTACTTTTTAGTTTTATTTAAGTACTTTTGTGCAAGTTTTGTCTGTTTGCTGTGATTATTACAAAAGTGTAAATTGCAGTTTTAAATTTTTATTGTTTATAAATAGATCTTAAGAATAGAAGTTCTAAGTGAAATCAAAGAATTTCTAAAGAATATTAGTTGTTGACATTTTTCTAATCCCAGGTTGTCTGCTAGACAATCTCCTTGAATAGAAAAAATTATAGAGATTCTAAAAACAGAAGAGGGTCCAGAAGGACCTTGTCCTTTTTGAAATACAAACAAGTCAAAATTTGGGCAGGGGAAATCAGCTTGGAATAATACCAGTGGCATTCTGGGACTATCTTCTGACCTGACAAAAAGGGAGAGCTTTTATATGGCCGCTTAATAAGCATGAGAAGGCAGTCTGGTATTTCCTAGGCATAAGCCTAAATGAACTTCCTGGATTTCTTTCGAAGTACCAAGGATGGCTAGGAGTTCATCCAAGTTGATTTGAGTTCAACTTTCTTAAGGGAGGATAATTCGCTGAACTTAAGAAACCCAGTAGGGCTCACCCCCTCCTCAGTTGCAATCCTAGCCAAGAAATCGGTTTTCTCATTACAATTAATCCCCATGTGGGATTGGACCCACTAAAAATGTATGTGATGATTAGCAGAATATTAGTAAATGCAGGATATTTAGTAAGGAGAGGAGGAAATATAGTGAAATTGCTTAAAAAAAAGTAATGCATGCTAAATACTAATCAATTTTTTTAAAATTATTTGAAATCAATTTGTAGACATCATAAATTCTATACATATTTGTGTAGTGATAAACAGCAGAGCTAAATATTGTATACTAAAAAAAAGGAGCAAAACATTGTTTTCTTTTAATAATAAAAGTTTGTGCATAGTACTGGTTAAAGTGATTTATTCAGATCAGCTATGTTTTAAGGTAGAAAGTGAATATATTGCTTTTTGATATAACATAGCATAAGCCAGTTTGATTATCACATAATTTACTTTAAATATTTTATCAATATAAGACATTGAAACCAGCATAAAATTATTTTCATGTTACAATAATATGAAGTTTTGATAATTTAATCAGAAATAAACTTTTCACAGGATATTTAGGTATTCTATTTTTGAAGAAATAATCCTTTTATGGAGATTTTTTTGTAAAAAGGCAATAAGATTACTGATTATGCAACTAAAGGATACATAACCATTATTCCATTACTTGTTTTGAATGCATTTCATTTTTAAAAAATGTTTATTTTCTTAATTCATTTGTTCTTTTATCTTATCTGTATGTAATAGGTATCTTTTAATTGATTACTACAAAATTGATCTGTCAGTTTGTTTAACAGTTTCATGATTCAAGAAATGGAATTAATGATGCAAATCTGTATGAATGCACAAGAAAACCTGTATAACTTGCTTATGAGACTGTATTAATGTTTCTTTTAAAAAAATTTCATAGCGCTACATCTTTATTATATCACCCTTTCAAAATTACAGACCATTTATTCTTTCAAATAATTTGTTCAAAATTAAAAATAATAATAATAATGTGTGCTCTTCTGACTAGTAATAACTATGAATAGATTCTTTTTCAAGTCTCTGATTTAATGTTTGGTTAAGAGTGTACTTATTCAATTATTTTGCTTCAAAAATTGTTTTTATTTATGTTTTCTTATTAATTGCTTTGTATTTTTTATTTTAGGTTGGGGCTGCCATATCAATGACCTATATAACTGGTCAACCTATCATCTTTGTTGGAACTGGACAGACCTATACTGACCTTAAGAGCCTTAATCCTAAAGCTGTTGTTCATGCCCTCATGAAATAAGAGACTTTATATAAATAATTAATCAAAGTTTTATCTGTCTATGCATGTATGCCTGTATGTTAGAGTTATTTAAAAAGCTTCAATATGTAAGAGAATCGTATAAAACTTCGATGAGTAAAATTATTCTATAAAGCCTATTCTAAACATTTTAATTTGTTATTTGAGAGTACAATATTTTCTAGTTGATTTAACTTTTCAGAATTTATATGGTAAATGAATTTTTAAGAGTGTTAGAGAATGAATAAAAGTCATTATTTTGTTATGTTTTAATATTTTATTTTGAATCTTACTGTAATATTCATATTTTATTTTGAAAAGGTATTTTTTTCCCTTATGAACTACCTATTCTTTTCATTTTCAATTCTCTTATTCAGTTTTCATTTTTAATGTCCATTATTATATTTAATACTATTGAATTATGTATGATTTGTCTTTTTAAGGATCACACCTTCCCAATATAAATATTAGAAAGAAAATGTATGGCTGAAACATTTGACGAATAGAGTCTGAACCTAGGAATGGATTTTTAATTTAAAAATATTTAAAAGTGTTTAAAGAATTTATTTTTTAGATTTGAAAATGAGAAATCGTGTTTAATTTGTATGCATTCCACTTTCTTTTTTACCTTTTTTCATTTTGATAGGAGTGATATGCTTTGTTTGTATGTATCTTGAGATGAAATCATTGTAATATTCAAATATTTACTGAATCAAAAGAGAATTATTGTTTTTGGAAAGTTATATATTTTGGGGACTTAATAAATGCTACTTATATATATTGCATGTTTTCTTTAGAGAGAATTTCAAACTCTTTTACAGTTATATTTTCAAAAATTATAACATTTTATATTTATTGAAAATTAGTAGAGTATTACTCTTACTGAAAACTACTCTTGAATTTTTCCATTTATAATTTACAGTAAATTTACAGATTTTTAATGCTAAAACCTCCAACAATCAAGTGTAAATAAATACATAAGATTAACATTCTATTTTGATCAAAATAATGCACAAACAGCAAATCACTTGATTCAGTGACACTTTGAATTTAGAAAAACAGCTGTATAAGAGTAATTGTTCAAAAATGAAATATGTGAACACTGCATGCTTATTAAACTGTAGGTTAAATTATTTGATTTGTAAAGGATATATTTTTTTGTAAATTTGTTAGTTTCAATAATTTTTTTCTCGGAATATTTGTCTTTTAGTGTCGGTTTAATTGAAAGAAAACTGGTTTACGAGCCATTTTTGTTGAAAATCTTTGTGATTAGTTGTCAACTGTTTAATTTAAACTTGCTGTTGGGAATCATTGTAACTATTCTAGAAGATTTTCTGATATTTGATTTATTTCTGAAAAGTAGTGAATGGAAATGAGTAGAGTAGTAGATGAAGATTGTAAAAAGAATGGGAATTTTTGTTGTTTGGTGAGTGTATTGGTAAAATTGATGAGTAGTGTGAGACTTAAGGAATCCAATTAAATTATTTATTATGTCTACAGTATTAATTACAATGTTTACTTATAGATAAGTTATTCAATATACTGAATGTTTTAATTCAACAGAAAATTTTGTTGAGTGCAAACACTCCTTTTCTTTCTGTTGGTTCAAGTGGGTCACTTTTTAGCTCTCTCCTTTGGTGAGTTGGTTCTTTTTACTTCTCGAATTCCACTCGAGGCTTGGTTTCCAGGTGCGATGCAGATGCTTTTTGCTTATGGCTATGAGCTGTTGGTATGATCCTAGATGAAAAGATTCTGTAGTATTTTAGGAGAGCATGTGTTGATGTGAACAGAGTAGTTCTATCTACATAGAAAAGTTAATCTTTTTACTGCAAGGAGGGAAATTGTTATGATGGTCATCTTGGTGTTAATTTCTTACAAACCTCGTAATCATGGCTTGTTTGTAAATAGGAAAGTTAAGCATGCAATTATATACACACCTAATTCTATTTTTATGTGAGAAGAATATATAGAAAAAAAAATTCATGTGTAAAAAAATATTATATAGAGGGGGAAAATAGCAGTCCAGTCCTAAGAAATCAGCAAAATAATGCAATAAACAATGAGTTTTCATGTTAGGATCATAAGCATTTTATTTCGTAAAGATTGTGCATGCTTCATACAAAGTAAATTATGTGAAAAGAGGCAAAAAAAAAAAGTCTAATTTATAAACATAAATTAGGCAAATAATGAGTTACACAAAGATTTCATTCATTGTCACTTTCTAATAATAAACACATGTGTTTATGCAAGACAACACTGTCACTGCTATCACCAGAAATGCCTTGGTTATTGTCTTTGTGCTTCATCGGTGCAATTCTTTCTGTAATCCCTTTACAAAATAAGAACTTGCCTCCTGTGGTGCCAATATTTCAGTGGATTTAAGAACAAGTTCAGTAATGAATCATGTTTGTGTTTTGACTAAGTCATGATACTCTTTGCAAGATGACATTTATGACTTAAGATCATGTTGAAACTATCTAGCTCATTCCTCTTTGGGATTATGTTTAACAAGATGATTACCCAATTTACTGCCCAGTTCTTTAGGATTAGAAGTCTCGTGCACAACCACTATTATATAATCTTTGTTTAGGCTTTATCGACTAACAGTTCATCATTGAATCATTATCTGCTTGTGTTGTGATGTTGGAAAGTTTGGTTTTTGTTTTTAATACATTCTGGCCAAATAGCTTTTCCAATATGAATTTAAAGTTTATGGTCTTAATTCAGATAGCACTAATTCAGTTTTAATTTATACTATCTATAATTGAAAATTTCCTCCAAAAATAATGACTGGTAGTATTTCATTGTTTAATTTGGCCAAAACTTTCCCTTTATGTAGTATTTTTTAAATGTTGCAATTATACCTTGATCTGACAGTTGTATCACGGATTTAGTATTTGGCAGCAAAAAACCATATTGTTCATTTGATGTTCTAAAGTTAAATAGCTGGGTGTATTGTCTATAATCAAAAGAAATTTAAATTTGAAATCCTTGACATTCATATAATGTCTTAACTTCTGGCACGAAATTAATTCATTCAGTAAAGCTGCCATCCCTTGAACTGGCAATTTATTTAAATTCAATTACCTTTCATTTAATGTGACTAAGGCTGGATTTATAACCAGTGGTTACATACATTCTGCTAAAGTGTTGGAACAAGATAACAATTTTGCTCTACCCTTACCTATCTGAAGCCATCCAAATCTTTTCTGCACTTTTACTATGCATATTCTGTTCGGCATTTTTTCCTGTTCAAGGTGACAGACTCGTGGTTGGAGTGTCATGAGTTCGAGTCTAGTACCACTGAAGACCCACTGTGCAGAGGGGGCTGATACACGTTAAATATGTCAAGGCTTAAACGTCTTCCTGTTGGTGTAGTGTGAAAGCTAGGAGAGGGAGATACCAGCTCTGGTGTTGTCCTTGTCACTGGACCATGGTTCAAAATTACAAAGTCCATCGCCAAAAGCCCTCAAGTAGCTGAATAGTGTGACGGTAATACTCACTCATAGCATTTTTTCCAAAAGAGAAATTACATTCCAAACATTGCTCAGAAGTGTAGCCTCCAACTACAATTGTTTTTAGGAAGTTTTCACAGAAATTCTTTAGCTGCTTATTCATCTCTAGATGCAGTTTCACCTTTAAATTTTTATATTATGATTAACAAGTCTTTTGAGAGAAAACCTGTCATCCAACTATACTTAAAGAAACTTTTCAATTCAAACTTTTCAATATTCGAACTTTTTGTTTTACTCAGTGGAAGTACAAAATTCTATTTCTTTAATCTGTTTATACATTCTTAACGCAGTTTGCTTTTTGTTATTTCCATCTACTGGTAGTCTTTTTTTTATTTTTGTCCTTTATCTTCTATCTATATTACCAGAGGTTTTCTGTTTTTTTCTTTGGCAATACCTGTGTTTGATGATTTAGTACTTAACAACTTGTTTCCTGAACACAGATTTTCTTATAGCTTCATTTTTCTTGATAGTTCTTATGGGGTAGTTTTGTGTAGATCAAAATATGCTTTCCTATAGATGTTGCACCTTGCCCAGTAGCAAGGGATCTAAAATTTGAATTTTAATATACAAATTCCTTTTCACTTTCATTATAAATGAAATTATATGTACAGGCCACCAACTAATATTTTGTTTATCAATATATAGTAATAAAACAATATATATTGATTTTCACACAAAATTGATAAATATATATGTCACACCCTTCACTGGATATGTGTTTGAAACAAAGATGAGATGAAAATAAATATTTTATCATTGGATTGCTCGTTCTCATCCTCCATGTTGAGGGGAAACTGTTGGTTTAAATGTCTTTTTTTTTCTAAAATTTGTTTTGATTTCAGCCACATCATTGGAAAATTCCCACAAATAGAAATCGCATCATATTCCTCACCTCCAGTGTCGCATTCATAAAAATAAAATTAATTGAAATTTTTTTAGAATTCGTGTTGAGATCGTGTGAAAAGAGAAAAATAAATTTTTCTTGTAAATCGTGTAAAAACAAAATAAGGTGGATATGTATAGTCTCAAGTAGCTTATTAAAAATTACATGTAAATATAAATAAATATTTAAGCATGATCATAATTTTGTGAAACATTCTGATTTTAAACAATATTCAAGGTTTGTAATTGCAGACTGTAATGTTGCTACTAGAGATCTGACAGCTTAACACAAGGTATTGACTTAACATGATGATAACTTTATTGACGAATGAGCGGTTCTTTTGATCGCCACGGCCTTCCTGTTTGCATCAGCCTGACATTGCGGACCACCAAAATTTTGGAACACACTTCCCTAACACATGGGTGTGTGATTTAAAGGTTTCTCAATATAATCCTAAGACAGCCTCTGCAACTTATACAGACTTTAACACTTCCCCTTTGAAGAAAATAGTAAACATTAATTAAAAATAGTTTTAAAACTAACTGAATTAATATTCATCGACAAAACACATGTACTAGTAGAGTTTTTTCATTGGAGGCAATTTAGGAAGCTAGTCTAGGATGGCATGTCTTTTAATTTTTCCACAAGGCCTTTTAAGAGTCAATGAAAGAGGGAAATCTTGATATTAAATGAGAGATCTTGTGAATCTCGGAATTTCAAGAACAAGTTTCAGAACCACTAATCTATACATATATGAGGTGGTACTAGTAATTAGGGATTGCAATATTGGACCAAAAGTGTTCAATACCGTTATTTGGTATTTTTTAGATTTAAATACCGGGATACCGGTAGTAGAAAGAAAACACAGGAGTTTCTTTGTTTTATTTGCCAGTTTTATTAGAGAGTGCAAATATCACAAAAATATATAAATTGTAAGTTTATAAAGAATCACAAAAAAGTAAAGGAACATCTTATTTATTTAAATCACAAAAAAGCTTAAATATCACTCTTTGGTCTGTGGAACTATTGCATATTTTTTAAATGTGATCTTGAAAAAGCATAATGCATATCAATTGTACTGTCATTAAGCCTGGAACGTAATTTTGTGCAAAAATTATCAGCTGTCGAAAACGCTCTTTCGCCATCTACGCTAGTTGGCAATGCGCGATATACTTTTTACAAGTATTTACCTCTAAATGCCTCGTCTTTTTTCAAATAAATCGATTTCTTGTCGGATGGTTTTGGATGTAGCTGAT
>BMAV01012755.1:73357-111635 GCA_019973955.1 Trichonephila inaurata madagascariensis
TTTGGATTACTACATTGAAAATTAAGGGATATACATAAACAAAATACTCAACTTTGGGAAACTTAATCCATTAGAGATAATTAATTAATTAAAGATATTCAACTGTAAAATTAATTATATACACTGTTCACTTAAAACAAATAGTCAAATCGTTTTCTAAGGTCTTTATTAACATACAGAAAAAAAAAATAAATAAGGCACTTAAATTTTGACATTAACTATTTTTTCGGGACAAAAATGATAATCTTAGCAATCCACTGAAAACGCCCCCAATCGAAAACGCAATTTCTGCTATAACACTATTCGCCTTCTCCGCTAAAATACTCATCATGGAACCCATGCTGCCATATATCTTGGAAGAGTGGATTTCGACGAATATTCCTGCTAAGTACCGTCAGAATATTCGTAAAAATGGTTATTCTATATAATTTTAAAGTGAGTGGTACTTATAAGTACCGTCGGTAGATAAAGGGTTAAACCCATTTTCTCGATTCTAGGCTGTAAGAGGCCGTGGTAGTGTAGTGGTCGTGGCTGGTGTGTTGCATGTTCGAATCCCTGTGTCGTTGAAGATCCACTCTGTGGAAGAACTGATACACGATGTATATTTTGAAACGCAGAGTCCTCCCGTTGGAGAGTGTGGAAGTATAGAGAAGGGGTGCTAATTCAAGTATCCTCGACACTTGACCGAATCTGAAAAGTACGAGATCCATCGCTAATAGTCCTCATGTAGCTTTTGAGTGTAACACTGATATAACATTCACTCACTCGAGACAGTAGGGATTTTTAATATCAATTTTAACCCAGAACATTTGCAGTAGAAATGAGTCTTATCAGTAAAATTTTAAGTGGTTGAGTGGTAGCGTATCACGCTTCCATACCACAGGTCCGAGATTCAAACCCTGGGCTGGATAAGGTCAACTCAGCCTTTCATCCCTTCAGTGGATCTATAAATGCGTACCGAAATTGTCTTGGGAGCTAAACACTGGGGGTTTCACGTCAAACTGACCACCTGACCGAGACATCGGCTCATATACCTCAATGCCCAAGATCATGAAAACTGAGATGAACACAGTAGACCTTGGCCCTCATGAGCTGTTGCGCCACTGAGTTTAGTTTAGTTTTATGTATATTTAGAATTTGTAGCACATAAAATAATTCACAAATTTTTTAAAAATAAATTATACAACTTTTGGTTAAGTACGAAAAATTACCTTTTCTCTCTGTTTTCATTCATGTACGTGGAATCTCTCGTGTTCTGTGTGCTTTGAGGTACTTATTACATTTTTTATATATGTATCTAGAATTGTGATATTTTTAAGATGAAATTTTTTAAAATGTAAATAATAAAATTAAAATAATGAACACACATACGCTGTAAAAAACGAGTCTTACAGTAGTCGCATATGATGTGTAACACCTGATATGTTATCGTAGTAAATACGCAATATTAACTTTTTTCCTGAAAAAAATATGAAAATCGGGTATGATTGGAAATAATTTTCTATTGAATAATTATATCTTTAATGACAATTGTATTTAATTAACAAAAGGAGTAATTCAATATTTTATCAAAAATAATTATTCTTGTTCAATTTGGGGAAGAGCGGAGACAACAGACTTATGATAACTAAAATATGACACATATACTTGTGATTTCAAAGTATTTAAAAACCGTTGAAAAACAGCGTCAATAACAGTACCACTGTTAGCAGTCGAAACATTCTAATTTGTGTTCATTTCGAGCTTGAGTTCATCGTTCATAAAAGCTATGAGCGGCTCAGCTTTTGGCAAACTGAAGTTAAAGTTAAAATCCCCACTCAAAATCAGGGGAAGCGAGTGATAAATTTTTTTAAAAGAGCAGAACCACCTTCGTTATATGGTAAAAATACAAAATACAGGAAATCTTTAATTTTTTTTAATCGTTTGATTCGAAGAAATGTATACGACCACCGAAATCACTGTTTGTCCATTATCAAATAAGTATTCTGCCGCACTTTTGTCCCCCAATATCGTGACTAACGGATTTAGAGTCAAGCGCTCGAGTGCTTGATGGCTACTAGAGTTGGACCCCCATGCGAGGGTATCGAAAAGACACAGCCACGCACTATCATTGGTTAAATCAAGTAGCGCGCGCTTACGTCACATCCTGTTACACACATCCGTCCCTTTTCACGAAATCACTCCCAACAAATATCTTGCAACCGAGAGAAAAGATGTTACACATAAAAAAAATTTGAAAAATAAGGAATATACATTGACAGTTTTACATTCCCTTCAATATCAACTGAGACTTGCATTTCTCATAGAATAACGAATAATAAACACGTTTTTATAATTACAAAATTTTAAGTAGACGTTTAAATTAAATTTATTTTTATAATTCCTTTATAATGTATTATTAGTATCGTATTACTATGATCTGTTTTATGAACTCTAGTCTTAATATTTCAAGCTTTTCATTCCTAGTACATAGACTAAAAGAAAACTGCAAGAAAAGTCTGATATTTTAATACAAGTATTAACTCATTAAAAGGCTCTGAAATTTTGTATTATATTCTTTACCTAAGTTATTTAGTTCTTTTGAGGGAGGGTCTCAAACTGGTGGCTTCCATCGAGTTCTCGCCATGATCAAAAGTTGTTGCACGTTGAATCTATCTAGGCTTAAAGTCCTTACGTGATCATGATGGGGAAATTTGGAGAATGGGTAGCCAGAGCTCAGGTGTCGTCCTCGTCACTTGAGTTTTCTTCGAAATTATGAGGTCTACTGCCAATAGCGTCCGCGTTATTTCAGAGTGTGACGTTAGACTGTCAATCAGAGCTTTATATGGCAGGGATGGAGAACCAGTGGCACGTGTGCCATTAATGGCACGTGACACAATATTTTGGGCAAGTCACCGATTAAAATGGTTTGCATTTTGGTTTTTAAAAAAAAGTTCACTATGAAGTAATCGTCATGAGGGATCTCATTCGCGTTTTTGACGCTAAACTGCATGTTTTCAGAAACATTATTACGAGATACCCAGTCTTGAAAAAAATATCAAAGATTTAGATATACATGAGAAACCAGATGAAGAAAAAGAAGAATTTATTTCCGTAATTGATTCTTCAATCAAGGAATTTTCAGCGAGATGCTCTCAGTTCAAATAATTATCGGAAACGTTCAAGTTTATTATGTAGTTTATTGTTTATTGTTGTTTTAGTTATATATTGTTTATTTCATGAACTAAACTCGTCCCAGTTCGACTGGTTGGAAATTGAAGAATTTGAAATGCAACTCTGATTTATTTCCAGTCTAGTTCAATATGGATTCAAAAATTTATATTGAAACAAGGAAAGAGTTAGAAATGATGTATATATTAAAAATGACAGTAATGAAAGTTTGAAACCTGGAATTCGATTCCAGATATATTTAACTGTTTGAATAAGCTGACTCATACTATTATAACCACATTTTCATCTATCTCAACTAGCAATTATTTTCAGAGATAAATAACATTACAGACTCAATTAGAAACCGTTTTACAGCTGACTCCAATTCTCAGCATGCATTCTACTAAAAGTAACATCTTACATTCCTATTGTAAGTTTGCCATTTAATCTGCAGCATCAAAAGTTCCACTATAATGTTACCTTATAATTTGAATTACACGTATAACTAAAACATTTACTACTATACAGTACAAAATATATTTTTTCGTAGTGAATAAAAAGTATTGAGTTGTTAGTAATTAGTTTTATTATATATTTTCCCAATAATCTGAAGTTAAAATTATTTGTGACAGCTCGTCTATACCTCATTAAACATTTCTTCAAAAAAAAAAATGGAACGTTGACCTATAAAGGTTCGCCACCCCTGCTATATGGTATGTAGTGGTGGCATCTTCATAAGCGAGTAACAGCCTCCGGACGGAGGTGATCACTTTTGTCTAGTGGTTATGTTACGTGCTTACGAATTCATAGGTCGCAGGTTCTATTTACTTCAGGTATCATATTTTACAAAGATTGAAAAAATAAAAATATTCATAAAATTTTTAAAGAAAGCTGTAAATATTTATTAAATAAGTCTTTAACTGCTAGTGACAATCGTAACTTTTTATTGCATCACAATCGATAATTAAATTAGAATATATTAAAAATTTTTAACGAAGTAATTTGAGTGTGTTTCAAGACACCATTGAAGAGTCTTACAAACAGAAATTACAGTAAAATCTGGCGTATAACATTTATCTATACTTTCGAGCTTTTTTTGATTTTTAGGTATATTCGCCGTATAACGCGCCTCCTTTTTTGCGAAAAAACCTGAAATGTGAACGCAAGTAAAGCTCTTGTGTTTTTAAGGCCGTTTTCGCCATATGTACGACAGTGTAGATTTAACGCGGAGCACATTTTCAGGCAGAAAAAATGCCTCAATTTTTATAAAAATTTGTGACATTGTAACTCATGGATTTGTTTACAATATAGTGCTTTTAGAATTTCAAAATATTTCATAAATAATCAGTTTTTCTTCTTAACATGTAAAGGAATAGCTCATTTAGCATTACGATACAGGAGAAAAAAATGCGAAACACATTTTATAACAGAAAAAAATGTGTCAACTCGGATAAAACTGAGTAGTAGATAAAATAAGTGATTCTGTACAGGATAGTGAAGCCAAAATATAATATTAATGCTGGAGTGCTTTTATATCTGAAAAAATATTCCTAATCAGGTTTCTATTCTTTAACATTAGCCGAAAACAGCCTTAAGTCATTTATTCGAAGTATGATCTCAGGTTTTTGAAAAAATGGTATATTTCTAGAACTATGACACTTTATGTTCATAAGGTATGTCATTTATTTTAAATGAACTGTTTTTTGAGATATATGTAAAAGCCTAATTTTTTTGATACTCATATATATTTTTTTAAAGCTGTCTTTTTTATACCCGGCGTATAACGCACACCCTTAAATTTCTATCTTATTTTTTATGTTGAAAGGGAGCGTTATATACGCCAGATTTTACGGTATTTTAAAATTTACGCGCTTATAATATATTAGCAAAACACTCATAATATCAATGAAACTAAAAATGATAACATAACTAATATTTAATTTCCTGTTAATCACACTATTTACGCTGTTTTTTTTAATTGATACACATAATCAGATATAAATTATAATCTGCTGATTCACATATAATATCAAAATTCTAACTCTTAATATGGTATATTTTGTGGCTTGAATACATTATAAATCAGTAAAATGGTATATAAATGTCCCTACCATGATTTTCAAAAATTAACCAATTTAAACCGGTGATGAGAAAACATTCTAAATGGCTTGCGCTTTATATTTTGAAACAATTGTACATATTCTCTTTTTTTTTTTTTTTTTTTTTTTTTTTACGTACACGAAATTTTTTTTTATAGAAATGTTAAATTTTTCTTCATATAGCGAGTGTAAAATTTAATTTTAAAAAATTTGTATACGAAAAAAAAAATAGAGCTCGTCCTATTGAATATGCATATAATTAATAAACTATACTCGCTTGCTTTTCTATTTAAGTTTAATAACTTTTTTTTAAAGAAGAAAAATGTAGAGAGTTACAACTTTATTCTCATCGCATTGGTATTAAAGAATTTTTAAAATGTATAATTTCCAGTAATTATTGTGTTTTATAAAAAAATTATTTTGGTTCATCATTTTTCTTTTCTTTCTTTCTCTGATCTACACCTAATAAGGTTTGCCCATTTGTGACCTAAGCACTGAAGACAACCATGCAAACTGAAGACATTTAAAAGATAGAGAGTGAAAGAGATTTGTTTGTATTTACGTCAGTATGAGTAAAATAAAACGAAAACCAGAATGAATTATTTGCTTATCTCTTTTTTAAACTGTTGCATCTGTTGGCGACAAAACTCGCGAAAACTTCCGAAGAGCAACCCTAACCATCTTGGCCGAACTCTCGCGAAATGCGTTCACCATCCGAAGAGCACTTCGAAAATGAGCGGCCCCGAATGTGAAAATTAGGGGCCGCTAACGAGCCCCTATGTGTGTTTTTTGCTGTATATTTACGCCTCTCTTCACTCCTGAAAGGAAAAAAAGCGTTTCTTTGCTTTTGTACAGATATTTATTGTGCGTGTGCGTAACACTTTTCATTATTAATCTGTGTATCAAGTGTGATTGGATACCAAATCCCTTCATTTACGTAAAAGATTTTGCAATACGTAACCTGTACCATTGGATACTTCGGAGAGAACAACGCGTTTATAGTGCCATTAGGCTTAGTGATTTGTGCAGTGAAATTTTACATATATATCATTTATCGAATCCCACGCGCTGCTGTGAATTGAATCTTCGAATATTTATATCATTATTATTTAATTATCGGAACTATATGCTTTGTTATATTGCTTTTTTCAATCTATTCTTATTATTTTTGTTGTGAAAGTTGAAAGTTTATTTGCGTTATATACTCACATCATCCACGATTTCGACTAAGATAGAAGTGCAAAACACAAAGCAGTGCCGGCTCAAGCTTATCGAAGTTAATGTACATCACCATTCCATTTGTATCAGAACGACGTTATTTGAAAATGAGATAGTATTATTATAAATATTTTTATTTATTAAAACGTATAAAAAACATAAAAATACCAAGATTATCATTGTTTGTCGACATTCAAGTGTTGTACAGCCAAAATGAATACTGTGTGTCCAGGTTTTATGCCCCACCATGTTAAGCCTAATCGCTGTCGTAGATGTTTTAAAGACATCCACGATCATTCAACGAGTAATGAAATTTCGACCAGTTTCACGCTTCCCTTGCCCCGACGTCGAAGGGAATCAGTGGCGGTCACAGAGTCACCGAAAAAAGAAGAAGCTTCTGCCTCTGAGCAGTCTGCAAGTTTTACTATCACAGAAACAACATCTCTCGGTCAAAGAACCAGACAAAGATCTTCTTCTACGTCCAGTTGGTTCCAAGAGAAAAAAGTGAATGAAGAACAGAAAGAAAAGATAGATTCCTTGTTCAGAAATGCAGATGATTCTAAGGCGAGTTATAAGAGTACGGTCATTACTTACGATGACGCTGATGATAAAGGTGTAGACACTGTCGCTGTGATACGATTGCCAGATTTGAGATCAAGACGGAGAACCACTGAGGACAATAGCAGAACTTCCTTTAACAGAACTTCAGATACAAAAGCATCGAGTAATGCAGATACTACATCGAAAACTAGCGACAGTCTTAAGTCAGATTCTGAGTCTTTATCTTCAAAAAGATTCGAATTAAGATCGCGTAGTGCTAGGGAAAATGCCTCAAAATCCGATGATACCAAGCCTCCAGAGCTTCCTCCAAAAACATCAGAAAATAAATTCGATTTACTTAGGAAAACGGACACAAAACCGTTAGATAAGAAAGAAACTGAAAGTAGATACACATCAAAATATGGTAGTTCTCGAACATCGGACAATGAATCGTCATTGGGAAGGAGTAGCAGCTTCAAATCGAAATTCGAATCTCCAACTTCTGAGCCTATTAATAGAAGTAGTAGTTTCAGATCACGATTTGATACTTCTACAACAGATTCCAAAGACACTAACAGTACTGCGAAAGTGGAACCTAAATTACCAGAAAAGAAATCCTTAGACTCTAGTATTAAATCACGATTTGAAACTCCATCAACAACGGATACCAAAGATACAAAAGTTGAACCCAAAGTTCCAGAAAAGAAACCACTTGAATCTAGATTCAATGAAAAGAAACCTTTAGAAACAAAATTTGGTGAAGTTAGACTAAGGGATACGAAATTCAGTGAAATTCGAGCGCGAGCATCTAAATTCGAAACGGCAAGTTCTAAATTCGAGAAACCCTCTGTTCCTGAAACCAAAAGCAAAGATACCCCACTATCCAAAACCTTAGATACAAAATCTTCAATAGCAGATACAAAAATCAAGGATAACAAATTTGAACCAGCCAAAACTACAGAAGTTAAAACGAAACCATGGGAAGTCAAATTAAGGGATGCAAAAGCTGAAGCAGCCAAAACAGTTGAAGCTAAACCTGCAGAAGCACCAAAACCAGTTTTGTCCAGGTTTTCAAATTTAAGGAGTACCGAACCGGTACCGCCGCCTAAAGTAACACCACAGAAAAAACCTGCACCTCCCCCGTCTTCTAGTAGCGAGGAAGAGACCGAAAGTGAAGAGGAATCTGAAGAAGAATCACCACCGAAACCGGCGACAACACCCAAAGAACCGGATAAAAAGACAAGTGTCACAACCACTTCGTCGAATACAGCAAGTACTACAACACTTTCGAAAGCAAAACCTATTATAGAGACTGTAAAAGAATCGTCGCAATATCAGGTAAGAAATTACAACTCTTCCCCTTTTTGTTTTTGAGTTTTCATAATGCTAAATTACCGTAAAAATTTATTTAGTTGCAGAATGTGTGTGCAATACACATTAGAAATTACCGTAATGTTTTCTTATGTAGATTTATTTTTAGGTAAATGCGGTGAACACCGTTATAACACTTTTTGATTCTCGATTTAACCATTAAAATAAATAGCCTAAAATGATATTCAAAGATGATTGATCAAATTTTTTTCCTCTAAAAAATATTTTATATACCAATTACTGCTAATAAACTAGTATATTGGATGATTCTTGTATTTGCACTTTTAGAAAACAATAACTGATTATTTGGTAAAAAATGTTTTGACTGTCATATTTTTGTATTCATATAAATAATTATTTTTATTATTTTTTCTCTTTATGTTTCATTTATACTTTATTCCTTTTTATATTCTCCTCTTTATTTTATCATCTTAAGTAATTCCAAGATTAAATTAAAAAATAATTTGCACATGAGGAAACTACACATAAGCTTGAATAGTCTTCTTAAACATTAGGATGTAAACTTAGAGAGAGAGATTTTAAGAGGATTAATTGTATTTATTCATTGATGAAATACAGATAAAAAAAACTCTTATAGATAGCATGTTAATACTTTGCATATATATATATGAGTGTTTATGTGTATGTAACTGTATATTTAAAAAAAACTCATATTTCTTAAAATAGAATAAAAATTAAATTTTTCATCGCATTCTTTTTCAAATGAATTACTGTTTATATTTTATTTCAATTTTAAGTATCATAAAATTATTTAATAGGACTTTAAAAAAAATTAAAGTCAATACTGGAATACCGAACCATTTGGGGTTCTTTATTTCTATGCAGTGCTGGATATAATGTATGTAAGATTACTCATTCAAAATGAAAAGAATACTTTTAGAATAAAATAGATTTAAAAGTTTCATTTAAAAAGTCTGTTGAATTTTTTTTGTTTGTTTCTATTTTAATTATTATTTGTCAGTAACCATAGTAGGCAATTTTTATGACTTTCTTATCAATATTTTCGACGACTTCCCCTTCCCCCTCCCCGTTTTGCACAAAGAGATGGAATTTCTTCCTACTATAAAATGTATTTATATTTTTAAGATTACTGAAAGCAAGCTTTAAAAGGGGATGTGTGTGTGTGTTTAAGCATTTAAAAAATTAGTGTCACAATGACGGTGACTAACACTTAAGGCTGTTTTCGCCGTATACACAAGAGCGTGAACTTAACACGGAGCACATTTTCGGACAGAAAAATAACTTCAATTTTTTTATAAAAATTTGTGACATTGTAACTTATGCGTTTGTTAATAATATAGTGTTTTTAAAATTTCATAAATAATTAGTTTTTCCTTTTAACATGTAAGGGGATAGCTCATTTAGCATTACGGTATAGGAGAAAAAAGGCGAAACACATTTTATAAAAGAAAAAATGTATCAACTCGGATGAAAATGAGTAGTATGATAAAATAAGTGATTCTCTACAGGATAGTAAAGCCAGAATATAATATAATGGATTGAGTACATTTATATCTGAAAAAATATTCCGAATTCAGGTCCTATGCTTTAACATTCTCCGAAAACAGCCTTAAGATATCCGACTACCCTAAAATTGTGTGTGAATTTTGCCAAAAATTGACAATTTTTTCTTATGATTTTATTTTATTGATTATCTTAGCAGCTTTATAAAAAAACACCAAGTTTATTATTTTCCATTCAATTGAACAAAAACTACAAGTGTTTTAGTAAAAACAGAGATCACTACTTTAAGCAAGATGTGTCATACTTTAAAATGCGTTTTGCTTGAAAATTATTTTTTTGAAAATGCTGAAACGGGGACAGAGATTGCTCCAAAAGTTTTGAAAATAATTAATCGAAGTTTTTTGTATATGTTCTGTATAAGAGCAGAAGTGTTTAAACCTTCAGATTTATCAATCACTGTTTTATTAGATAATTTACAGCCCCTTATGTGAATATAATCACTGTTTTTTTAAGCAATTTCATATAATAACTGAGAAAAAGCACTCTAGTTTTTGTAAAAATTAAAATATCTCTTATCCTGAAAGTCATTTAAAAAATGAATAGCAAAGCAACACACCAAACTTGAAAAATTGTTCAAAAACTTTTTGTACAAAATAGGCCCACCGTTTATGTAATTTTTTGTAAATTTTTTGTAAATTTTTTTTTTTTTTGTTTTTTTTTTTTCATTTAAGTAATATTAATTTCTTTTTCTCTTTCCTCTTTTTTTTCTCTTTTTCTAATTAATTTTAGCACATATTTTTCTTAAAATGTACTAAATAAATCTAAAAACCTAAAAAAAAACAACAACCCATATCTCCATTTTTTTAAAAAAAAAAAAAGTTGTCGCAAGTAGTTGGATACCTTAAAAGGATATTTAAGCATTTAAAAAATTAGTGTAAATGACTGTTACTAACACTTAAGGATCTAGAAGTGCTTTACTATAATACCAAAAAAAAAAGAGGATTTTTCATATTTGGAGTAATGAGACATTTTGCTTAAAAAATTAGCTATTGAAAGATGATTATTACATTTCTCATATCGACAGAGTTTAACACTAAATAATGTAATATTTGCTCGAAGAGTCTTTTTTCTCTTTTCGTTGTACTCATGGGGCGGTATTAGTCACGGTCGCAAACTCGTGGTCGGCGTTATTTCTGTCTAGTTGTGGGCTCCGAACTTGGTGCCATAAGGACCCGCCACGCAGAGGTGCTGATACACGTCAAATCTGTCAAGGCTTGAAATTGTCACTTTGATATGGTGTGAAAGTATGGTGAGTGGGGGTACCAGCTCAGATGTCGACTTCGTCATTAGACCGAGATCCGTTGCCAATAGCCGTTATGTTGCTTTGAAGATCAAAGTTAATATATGTGTGATCAGCTTAGCATATACATTACACAAACACATTTAAATTACTATATAAATTATTGCAAGTATACATTGTTAGTTTTTTGCAATATTTAAATTTATGTAGATTTCAATTTTTTCTCTATGAACTATTATTTCCTATCTTTATTTGTTTTTATTTCGCCTTTACGATATGCGATATATAAACCTTCAGCATTTAATTATTAGTTACATTAAATATTATTTTTTACCTTTTTCTCCGCACTTCTTTCATAAACGGTAGAATAATGTTAAAAAGGATTAAGATATTTTCAGTTTAAAGCACAAATTTGTTGAATCGTCTTTAGCGGAAATCTGTGCATTTTTCTTTAATAGTAAGGTTTGAAAAACATTACTTGTTTCAAGTATGATTCAGTATTTTAATAATATCCAATTTTTTTTTAATTTTTCGAGACTGTATTTATAGATATTTCGAAACACGCAATATTAAATTACAAAACCATATTTTATTATGCATTATTATGCAACAATAATGTAGAATACATATAAGTAACACAATTTTTCTAAATAAATATTTTATAATCTTTTTGAAGCTTTCATATTCCCATTTTATGTATTAAATACATTTTTTTAAATGTTTATGCAATAATAAAAGACAAAACTTCGAGAAATTTAGAATATTTTTGTAGAATATTGTTTTTTAGAATGTTTTATAATAAAAAAAAATATGCATTTCACCATTTCCTCCACATATTATTCTTAATTTTTAATAACAAAAGGGAAGTATACCAACATATTTGTTTCACACAATTTTTTCGGCGAATGAAAAGACAGAAATTTATTATATTAATAATATATATTAATTGTACACAATTATTTAAATATAATATACTAATAATTAAAAAAATTAACGAATATTTTAGAAACTTACCGCTCTAATGAGGTCTTTTACTTAATTTATTCTTCCAGGGCCGTAGTCAGAAGGTCTTCGAAAAGGCCTTCGAAGGCCTTCTTTTGCTATTCTTCCAACCTTAAAAACTTTTTTATGGCAATAGTTGACAATTTTCTTAATAACTACTAAAACTTTATGCATTGTAATCGAATGAAGATTTTCATCGATAAATATCTCGTTGATATGGGTGGCTATTGCATGTTATTTTTGTTCCCAGTTTAACTATGCTTAATCAAAAAGAATATGGTCAAACCTGTTTTATTTAAAATAGACGTTATTTCTAGTGATACAAATAATTTGTCGATTAGAAAAGCAGATACATATATCTTTAGTGAAAAAGTTTAATTTTTTTTAAAAAAACAACTCCGAAATCACATCGTAATTTTGTGTCATACATATTCACGAACTTTGAAAAAATATTAAACTATACCATATTATTTAATAAAATACAGTCGAACCTCTATTTAATAAAGTTGCTAAATCTCGAAAAAAAGTTCGCAAAAATGGAAAATTCGTCAAATAGAGATTCATCTTTTAATATACATTAGAGACCACATAAAACAAATGTTTAAAAATCATAAGTACTATATATTACTTAAAAGAAGTAATTTTTCACACTTTTCTTTTTGAAAATTAATCTCTCTTCCTTTTATATATCTTACCTATCAAAAAGAAATCTGCAAGGAAAGCAAGATAAAAAATAAAAAATCGTTTTTCAGGAATATTATATTTTTAACTTTGAAAAACATTATATTAAAATTAATGCATTTCTTATGGAAATTTATTAATTTAAAACCAACAAGTTATTTTAAACATACATTATTTTATAACCAGTAATTTTAATTCAAGGCATATGCGTTTTTACTTTCAATTAATGATAAAATTTGCGAATTTTACCCGAGTATTTTCTTTGAAAAGTTACGGCAATTACATTGCTCTAGGGGAGTTAGAGCATCTGGTAAAACCATTTCGAGGCCATTAATCGCCATAAAATGTGCTAAAAATGAAAAAAACTTAAAAATTATCGTAAAATATTTTAAACATAGGGAGAGAAAAAATCGAATTACTACAGAAAAAGTTCGATAAATAGAAAATGCACCTCGCTATTTGGAGATTATTTTACTAAGAAAATAGTAAAATATTCTTGATTCCCGGAAAAAGTTTGAAAATAGAGAAATTCGCAGTATAGAGGTTCATCATATGGAGTTTTGGCTCTGTATATAATAAATAACTTTCTACCTATCAATGAAAGTCCCATTCTGGTTTGTTTTTGAAAATAATATGTTTAAAAAGTATAAAAGATGCCCAATCATGCAAATTTCAATCATGCTAGTATTTAGTGAAAAGGATGAATACATTCACTGTTTACAAATTGCCCTAAAATATGGTCTGTCAATCAGGAGACCACAATAGCCAAGTTGTCATGGTTGCGAAGTTGAGACCGGCGTTGTCAAATCGTGGGTTTGAAACCAAGTATCACTTAAAAACCGCCGTGTATAGAGGGGCTGATGCACGTTAAATCTATAGAGAGGCTCAAAGTCCTTCCGTTGGCGTGGTGTAAAACTTGGAGAGGTATTCCAATTCAGGTGTCATCGCTGACTGTGACTCAAAATTAAAGGTGATAACATTATTTTGTAATAATATTTTAACTTTTATTATAATAGAATAAAATATTAAAAAGCTTTTTCTTTATATGTGTACTATCTATATCTATTAGATTGTGAATATTCTATTGTTTGCTATCCCGGGCTTCCCAAAATAATTTTACACTCTTTAGTACAATGTTTTGATAAACTAAGTAGTTTTTTAAACAGAAAATTCATCTTTTTCATTTGTGAAAAAACCGCCTGTAATGAAGAAGGAACAACTTATCGAGACATGTAAACAGACTCGATGTTAAATACTAAATTTATAAGCAAGGAAACCTCTTAAATTTTAGATTGCAAATTCATGCAAAATACACAGAATTTCTCTTACACAGCTATAAACATTTTAAAGCCATTCAACGGGAAGGGCTACTAAAACAATATATATATATATATATATAAATTAAACGCAGAACAGGAAATGCAACTGCAAATAATTTCAATAGACCTAGATTTCGACAGTTTGTGTAAAAAAAAATACAAGTACGTATCCCAGTTACTAAATATGATCCATAGGTAGGTGACACTTAGATCACAAATTAATATTATTAATTATATTAAAATTACATTCATATTTTTTAATAACAAATGCAATACATTTCCAATTGCCTTTACATAAAGTATTTATATAACATGTTGATCTACTTTAAATATTATTTTAAGATACTTAAATTTATTCTTCAAAGACCGCGGTAGCCTAGTTGTCAAGACAACGGACTCGTGGCTGAAATGTTACGAGTTCGATCCTAGTACCGCTGAAGGCTCGCCGCGCAGAAGGGGTCGATGCACGTTAAGTTTGTAGAGGCTCAAACGTCCTTCCGTTGGTGTAGTGTGGGAGTTAGGTGAGGGAGGTGCCGGCTCAAGGGCATCCTCGTCACTTGACCGTGGATAAAAATTACGAGGTCAGTCACCAAAAGTCGCTGAATAGTGTGACGCTAATAATCATTCACTCTAAGTGTGGGGAATGGGGTTCCCCACACAAAACTGTCTCTTAGTTCTAAGGGTTCAGTGAGTCGAAAAAGTTTGACCACTGATTTTAGAGGATATTTTCTAAATTTAGGAGAGTGTATTTTTTCCACTGATATTCTTTTTTTTTAAATACAAGATTGAAATTACTCTTAACTAAAATGATAAGCGCCATGTAGAATTCTGTCTAAAAAATTTACATTTTATAAGTAACTTTTTGAGAATAATTTTCTTTATATATATGTTCTTATTCAGACATAATTAAAATGAAAAAGTACCGTAGGAATTTTTCAAACACAGCACTTATATTATTACTAAAATTCATTGTTCTTATAACATACTTATAGTTTTCTTGCACTTCATTCTATGAAAACAAAAACAAAATCCCTGTTTGTTCGACTAACTTATGAAATGCGTTATTATGACTATATAAAATTTAGATAATGTTGGTGTCAAAATTGTTGAAAATGACCAACAAAACTTTTAATATTTAAAAAAAAATTTCGAATATTTAAAAATGACTTTAATGTTTAATTTATGCATTTTTAAGTATCATAATTTTTATTAGAATCCTAAATTAAATTACCACAGATCTAAGTTCATGAGCTTGTGAATTACTGTACAATAGCGAATTATTCAATTATATTGATGACGCGAGAATGACTCTTGTGTTGTGTCCTATTTCTCAAAATTTTTACATTACACTGCGAAGTTAACTTTAATTCAATATATATAAATATATTTTTTGATTAACGTCGTTGTAGAATAACATAAAATAAACCTTGCCAACATTTTGAGCCGCACTCTATTGACAAGGATAACACTTGAAGTGGTACCTCATTCTTCTAAATTCCATACGTAAGAAATTTAAGACATCGCTCAATTTAAGATATCCGACTACGTTCGGAACCATGATTTAGCAAAAGTTTATAAATGGATAATATTTATAATATTTAGTGTCACTTAGGTTAGAAAAAGTATACAAAATTGTTTTAAGGATATTATTACAATAAAAAAAATATTTAAGTACAATATTTTGACAAAAAATGAACATAGAATGACCCATTTTCAAAATATTCTCCTTTTGTGAAAAATGCTTCTATTATAATAATATTTTGCCTGTAGATAGCTCAGACGTCGCTATAGAGGCTCAACTAGAATTTTTGAAATGTATAACTTAGAAATGGATTTATCCACATTTTACGACAACAGAGAGGATCAATTTTAAGAAAAAAAACGCCGATAATTATTCCAATTGGTGGTAACTCTGAAAATTATGTTAATTTTTCAAAAATCCTAGTTCAGACTCTCTGGAGAAGTCTTTACTTTATATAAGCGCGCGCGCGCGCGAAATATTATTATTTTAGAAGCATTTTTTATAAAAAAGGGGAATATTTTGAAAAAGATTATTCTAAGTTAATGTTTTGCTAAAATAGTGTACTTAAATAATTTTTTTTTGTCAAAATGTCCTTAAAACAGTTTTATACATGTATTCTAATCTAAGTGACACTAAATATCATGAAAATTATCCATTTATGCGCCTTTTTAAAATCACGGTTCCGAACGTAGTCGGATACCTTAACATATAGATGTCTCCATAATTAAAAAAACTGATCTTTTGAGAGAATCAGGATTGGAACCTACTATTCTACTTAAAAAAAAGTGTCATTAACCTACCTATCTCTCACTCTCTTTTCTTTTTCTCTTGAAATCTAAATCAGGATGCTCACATACAATTTTTAAAATACGGATGAGGATTATAAATCACATTTGGCTCTGATAATGCCTACTTTTTAAAATTCTGAATAAAAATTTAAATATAATCAGAAGTATATATTTATCATGTCAAAAAATAAAAATGAAATAAAAATGTTCTCAAAACGTTAAGCAAAACACCTAAATATAAAAAAAAGGCATAAAAGGAGGTAAATGTATCACTTGATTCCTTTCTTATAACTGCAAATTAAAAAAGTAGGAAATAGTGCATAATGGCATTTGGAAGGCAAATTTAATTTTAGCAACTTTTCGCGTAAACCCCCAAAAATGTATTAGTACTCAAGTTAAAAACTGAATTTAATTCAGAAATATAAATTTAATACAAATTTAGTTCTGAATTACTCTTGTATTTGAAAATTAAGGAATTCTTCTAAGCATATTTCCAAAAGTGAAGAGAAAATTCAAATTAAACTAAAAGCAATAAAAATATATTATTCTTCAAAAAGGATGAAGGTTTCCTATTGTGAATTTATGGTATGCGTTTCTTTATTTATAGGAGAAATTTTTTTTTCAGGAATTATATGTATAAGAATTGACAATGCAAAATTGTTCCTCAATCAGAAGAGTGGTTTTCTGCAATTGTACTTCAAAAATTATTAAAAATCCTAAATGAAACTATTTCAGAAACACGTGTTATTAGCATAATAAATGTGATGCTATATAAATTTAAAAAAAATCCATGAACTGAATACACAAGTATATTATTGTTGTAATCGATTATATATTAATTAATTTCTAAAGTAGGTGTATATGAACCGCAGCAATTAAACAAACAATTTAAATTGTTTGCATTTCATCTGAATAACTTTATCAAAATCGGAATTAAACCTTAATTTTTATTTAACCTAAGAGCAATCATATATTTAGTTAATTAATAGCAGATATAAGATAACTGTTTCTGTTTTTCATTATCTAATAGCCTAAAAACTTGTGCGTGTATTAAAACGTATTTATGATAAGCGAGATAATCTATTAATAGAGCAAGCGACGTTTTTTCATCAATCTATAAATATTTCTTTCATGCCTGGATGGAGAAAGAATCAGATGACAAGAAAGGATGCAGTATGCGTTTTTGTAAAAATATCGCATCGAGTAGAAGTATTTATAGCAAATGAGCTAATCTGGTGTTGAATTTCTAACTTAATGCTTCACAAAGTAGGATTAGTTTCGCTTGATTGCTTTCTGTCCTTTCAAAACTCAAAAGGAAATAATGGTGTACTTGTGAATCCTTTCAGATTGTTTTAAGGGGAAAAAATAGTGAAAGAGATTAATGACCCAGTTTTGTTATGTCAACCAAGGGGGAAAATAATATAAAAGCTTTATAATATAACAATATAAAACACAATTATAAATCGGATTCATAACACAAAACAAGTATTAAATTGTTCTATGTAATTTGTTGCAAGTAAACATACCACATAATGTTTATTAAACATGTACCTTATTGCACAAATATTACTGCAACAAGATGCAAATTATGCAACCACAACTAAAAACTTCAGGACAAAATTCGAGCGAATTATTACAGTTACAGTTACAGGTTTTGTGAGAGACGGAGCAACAAAGGCTATTATCCCTTAAAAGACGAAAGAAAATCTTACACAAGTTAATAGATATCAAAATATTTCATTTTCTGATGCGGTATTATTATTTTTTCGCAAATTCTATTCTACAAATCAGTTACGGAAACAGTTATAAGATAAATAGCACAAAAAAAATTATTCAAACAAATATATTATACAATTTTATAAGAAAATACAAAACCAATTCACCAAAAGATATTTTAGCAACCATTTTATTCTGAAAATAAATTATTCGATGACACAATTTATACGTTACCGAAGATAATTAAATAAAAAAAAAAATTAATGAACAGTACCGGTATGTGTTTCTTTTGAATTTCTTATTAAATTATTTAATGTATTTAATTCTATATTTTGTTATTTTTACTGTATAACTACACTAATATAAATGACAAGATTGAAATTTTCGAAGGTATATCATAAGTAATTGAGATGCATTAACTCTGGAAATGTTTTAAATTTTGTCTCAGTTATTAAAATGAAAAAAAAAATCCAATTTTTCCATATTAATGAATTAATATAAAATATAAGAGAATTTTCTTTTCTTTTTGGCAGCACATATGTTTCTTAAACTTCTAGACTAATATATACTTATTCGAAATTCGGCTTGTAATCGGCTAGCGACTGCAAAAATGCGATTCAAAGGTAAATTATTTTCTTGTCATTGTCTTTAAATCATATTATTTCATTAAAATCTGAACTTTTATATTTAGAATATCATTTAAAAAAATCTTTAATGTAATAAAAAAAATTTGTGTAATTAATTGCAAAATCTTCTGAGAAAAGTTAATTATTATAATCACTTTGAATGAAACAAACTTTCTAACGCGCGTTTAAATGTTAATGTTTTTAATGTTTAATTTTCTAATGTTTATTGTTTCAAGTTCATTTACCATTCTAACCTTTTTAATAATTTATTTCTTAACATTCAAAAACATATACTTAACATTCGAGCCTATAATATGTGGCCTTCAAGAATTAGATATAATTTTCTCTTCATTTTTTATTTTTAATTTTGCTTTTGATTTATATTGTGATATATTTTCCATCTAATTTAATTTTTGAAATTTTACTTAATATTTTTGTCTAAATAACTTCGACTTAAAGATGTGTTATACTTGAAGGCACATTAGTATTTATTGTAAACCATAATAAACCATACATAACTATTTACATAGCAAAAGAAATAAAATAAGCATCTTTTTTCTTAGTATTGATATTAAAAGTTTTATTTTTTTTTTATTACTTTTAAGTAAAAACGAAGAAAAATATTACTCTTTCAAAAATATATAAGTATAATTAAAACGATGTAAGATCAGCTAAGAATTGATTTTCCATAATATTCCAATGTGATGTGAATGACAATATTAATACAAATATTTAAGCGAATAACAAAATGGTTTGTCACTTTTCTAAAATGTTGACAAAAGAAAAAAAATTAAATAATGAGCCATTTTTTTCAATTTCTAAAAATATTGTTCTGTTTATTTAATGATTCATTTATGGGTTTTCAGAACTTAAAGAAATATTTTCGTGAGTGATACTAGCTTCTAGGAAATGTACTAGGTATGCTAAGGTTAAAATACCAATGCACAGCCCTATTAGAAAGAAAAAAATATATATATACATTTTCGCAAGAGCGGGAAAAAATGTCATTCCAGAGGAACTGCCATTATTTTTTGCTCTTCTGGTTGCAGTTTATTGCATTCAAATTTATACACAGTCTAGGTTTGTGACGAAAAATAGAATTTCCATAAAATGAACAGAACGTTCACGAATTCAAAATGGCCGACAGACGAGAGCTTTCATAATAAGAAACCTACAAATGAAAATAATTTTCTGATCTAATTTTTTTCTCATTAACGTATTCGTTCAACATAGAGAAAAATCCAAATTCTAGGGTTAACCGATGTCGTGATATTTCTCTATAGTTTTTTTTTTTACTTTAGAGAGTGAGAGAGAGGCTCAGATATAGAACACCAATAATTATCAACTTAAACTCAAAAAATATTTTTGGCTATTTAACATTATAAACATTTTAAAATGTTAATATTCTTATTCATATTTAATAATATATTTCATTGTTTTTACTGTTTATATTTGTAAAATATTTATTTGCAACATTTGAATGCTATTGATACTGATATTCATATTACCAAACGATATGTTTTGTATTCAGCTTATGGCAGCATGCTAAAATAGTTTCTAGAATAGACTGCATTCTGAATATTGAGTTTGACATCTGTTGGCGTTTAAAAAAAAAGATTTTTTTTAAGAAACTTTTTACTAATTAAAATACATTACTGAATGTCACTTTTCCACCTTAAAATTAGAGAGGCTACATAACTATCATTCCTAACAAGATGGAGGAAAGAAGATTTATTTATTGACAAGAAGTTTAATACTATTTATTTGTTAAATTTTTTTTGAGATGATGAGTTTTTTTAGAATCTTCAACACTTACCAAAAATGATGCTAATTTATTTTAACGCTTATATATATTTCCTTCTATTTTAAATATAATTTATTTTTTGTTTTTCTCCTTCAATTTTAAATATAATAACTTATGGTAAACCTTAACCACATACAACGATTGCTTGTTTTATTTATCCTTGGCACATTTTCAATGTAACAATCGTGAATTATCTGGAATATAAATTACACACCTATTGCTATTTCATGCAGCAAAATGTTCATAGAATTAAGATTTCTTGTTTAAGTATAATAAATAAAGAATGAAAAATAAATAAGAAAGAATGAAAATCTTGTAATTCGAAACGTCGCAACATCTAAAAGCAGAATGAGATAATCAACGAAATTTTAAAAATTAAATTGTACAGATAAAAAATTTGTAAGTTTGTTTCAAAATAAAAAATTTGGTTTTGTCTCTTAAGGAATTATCAGCAGTTTAACAATTTGTAATCTTCACATAAGCTAATAAAAGACTCCCAATTTTAATGTTGGTCTTTTTGAAACGATGTTTCAAGTTGTAGTATATGCTTTCACTCTAATGTCCTTGTGAAAAGCAAGCTTTCTTCATATAGTTTGAAATTTCATGTTTCGCTTCGAATAAAACATATTGAAACGCTTCGTTTAAAAGCTTTAGTAGTTTTTAGCATATACAAAATAATAGAAAGGTGTTTTTTTTCGATTGTAATCTCGAGTGTCAAAATTTGTTTCGTGGAAAAAGATATGAATATTTTTTATCAATTTTTTTAAATATATTTTTAATTATCTGTTGTAATTTTGTAGTACGTGTTTCTTATAATATTAAGCAGTTCAAATAATTTTATATCTTATTTGATACCTTAGTGACATTTTATCTATCAGAAACCATATATAAAAATGTAATTTATTGTCTTATACTATTATTGCTTGAATATACACAATATATTGGGCACACAAAGTAAGATGCCCTAATGAGAAATTTTTTAATATATTAATAAGAAAAATTAATAATGCTTCCCAAAAATCAATAAGATTGTTAAAATATTTCCCTGTCGATTCTTGATTGGCATCTTATAATTTCCTTTTACATTTGTCCTATACTAGTATGTGTGATTTACCATAAACATTCTTTGATTTTTTTGGATAAAAATCTATTCCTTTAACTTTAGGTTGTTTAGACTAATAATCAAAGGTCATTTTAAAACTCAGTAATATGTATATATATATTAGGTATTGGTTTTAAATTCCACCAAAGTTTCAACTAATGCAATTATTTTGCACTGTTTTTATTAGACAAATTGGCAAAATTTATTCTCCAAAATAATTAGTTTCTAAGAATAATTGTTTTGCTTTGAACTATGCATATTTAAATAGAATGTGTTTGATATTTTGCATAATTTTGCCAATAACAACGAATGTATCAGGAAGAGGAAATGGAAGAAAAAGGAGGATTTCAAGTTGAGTTGCCTCAGTAATTTAAAAAGGAAATCGGGACCTACACTTAATAGTTCATGATTTGACATTTTATTTCTTATGTTATTTTTATGATACTGTGAGAATATACGAACTTGTCAACTTGTTCGTCTTTCTTGCTGTCTAAACATAACTCAAAATTACAGTGTTTCCAATGGGTTAAATTAATATGGTGTCATAGTCACATAATAAATGTAATAACATGTTACCAGCGAATCAGTTCAGCCAGCTTTACTGTTACCAATTTTATCTCTTTCGGATAAACTTTCTTTTAAAAATTAGGTATTTATTAACCGTAATAATACATATAGGTTAAGTACACGTATAACGTAAGATTTTTTATTTTATTTTGAAAAACTTTTTTAAGAATCCTAATATTTGAATATATTTACCCAAATATTAAATGCGAAACTGTATCTGGATTTTATAAGTTTAACGGCAAGAACAAGTGTAATATCAGATTTGAATTCACCGAGAAACATGCGATTACATTTATCAAGTGAATGAGTTTAATTCATTCCAAAACTCTTGTAATCTTTATAAAACTTTTTGAAAGAAACTAAAACCAATCCAGGACATTTCATGTTATCGCAGTTAGTTATAATTAACCAATTTTATTTAACAAAATCACTGGATTATTTTGTAAATGTACTTTTTATGATCATCCCTATGTCATTTTTGTTTTCATTACATGTTGACATTATCACTTATGAGGTAGTCTAGTTAATGCATGAAATAAGACCGAAGGGGGAAAAAATTGCAAAATTTTCTTATATTCGAGTTTTGAATCCACCTTAGATTTTACGGCCAAAATATTTTTAATTTTTTCAAACAAAATTGATTTTGGTGGAATCTTAATTTTTTTTCGAATTCAACTACCAGCGGCTTTTCTAAGCTGCTGTATAATATTGTGTTTCAACTTGTTACTGCAATAAATATATCAACAAATTGATAATCTTTTTTTTATATAAAAATGTGCTGAGCACAAATACAAAAAATGAAATTTTTGAAATAAATATTAACATTTTCTTATGTTAGAGTTTGTGGGCTTTTTTTTTATTTTATTATATATATATATATATTTTATCAATGTCTTAATTAATATATAAAGTCATAAAAACTAACAGTTTACATTTTTTCTCATGATCATGTAATCTAATAAAATTTTATAAATCAGTCTATATTAACTAGCTATTCAGAGCTTGGAAATTTCTTTGAAATCACTGGGTCCGCCAATTACGTCTCATAATTTGAATCACAATCACACAACGAGGTTGATATCTATATCTAACCTTCACTCCTCTCATCCACATCATACCAAACTATATTAGTAACGAACAAATGTATACACCAGAACTATGCTAGAGAATTTAATTGTTCCAAATAAAAAATAATGTAATTTACAATTTAAAGCACTTAAACATTTAAAGAGTAGCTCTTTTATAACTATAGTCGCAATTAGTTTGATTTGAACAAAGCATTAATTTTAGAAAGTTCGTTCTCTTTTGTTTTCCTTTTGTAAAATTTTAAATTTTTGTACCAGTTCCAATGAGGTCACGTTTATGCTTCGAAATTTATTCAAACATGTTAGAAGAACTATACATTCTAATTTTCTTTTGTGTGTTTCCTTTCTAAATAACTAAGAAAGAGATATGACAGATAAGGGACTAGAGGGAAAGAAAAAAGGAGCGTAATTGAGTGGAGACAGTGTGCAGGTGATATTGCAATTCAGTTGTATAATTGCTGACGCTAATAGCGATACGGCGAGTCTAGATTTAGATTTAGTAGAAGTAGCAATTTGTATCTTTTCCAGTTAATTTTGTTTCTCTTAAGAAGAGGCTTGCACATGTAGTTCTCTCAAACTGAGAGTTGTAAACACATTTCATGAAATTTTTTTTAAAAAAATTAATTCTTAGCCTGATTTTTATGCAAGTTTCTTATGCTATTTGGACACGTGTCCATTCTAAACTTAAATCTAAATTTAAATGCAGGATAAACGATTTTTTTAAAGTTAGAGTTATGCTTATTTTAACAGTAATAGAGCCTCTGTGTTATATAGTCTATCACAATACAACTAAAAGCAATCTCATAGAAGCCATCGTATAATGTTATTAGCTTTTAGTGATAAAAAAACGAGATAAGGTTATTTTTGATTAAATTCCTTATCTGAATTTTTTTTAAATAACTGAAAGTTATCTCTTGGCATATGGCTAAATATTAGTTTAATTGATTTTAAATATTTGTTTCTAAAGATACAAAATCAAATTCTAAGATGAATAGCTTGTTGATTTATTCTATGAAATTTACGTGCATAAATTTGTTTTATTATTTATTAATTTTATTTTGAATAGTGATATTTTGACTTTCAAGAAATTTTCTTGTTTTCTAAAGTAATATTTATTCTGAATTCAAAGAATATAATAAAAAAATAAATAAAAAGTCGAAAACAATTAAAAAGTCATTAGTACAATGAAAATGAAATGGAAGAGCTAACGGCGAACAAAATTTCTAAATATAAAATAATAAAATGAAATTTCTGTAATTGTACATTTGTTACTGGAAAAGATATTCAAAGTTGGTAATAGATATAAAAAACCAAACGTAACGTTACCATTTTTCAGACCTAATCATGCACAAAGTATTAATTTAACATTCTAAAAATATATCTTATATAATTCTGCAAACAGAAGGTTGTTTGAAAAAAATATATATATTACATTGCGTGTGTGTGTGTTGAATTTAGAATTTTAAAATTTTGCTTATTATTTAAACATACAATTTTCTTTTTCGAATATTTCACCAAATAAGTTAATAAATTAAGATTAAATTTGTTAAGAATAGATTTGCTTACCTTACAATATAATGAATATTATAGAAAACTAGTGTGGAAAATTTTCATTTTCCTACTTATCTCTACAAGCGATTCAAAAAATCATTTCAGAATTCCATATCATTATAAAAAGTTGTTTAAAAAACTGCATTGTGAATGAGATTTCAAATTCCATCACATATTGTTTAAAAGTATATCTATATATAAATTGAACCATTTATGTATTAAAGAAGCCAAAAACTGGTGTGTAAACTTTTTTTTTGAAAACCCAACCTGCCATCCTCGTTAGCAGAACTGGATACGTAGTCGAAATAAAAAGATAGTTTTCAACGCAGACATGATGGATGGGAGACAACCAATAAGGATTCGAAACTCCCCTTCCTCCATTGGTTCCTTCCAGGACCCCGAACACTTAGTAGAAATTTCGCATGACAAGCACAAGATGAATGCATGACGTTCAACCTATTGGAAAAGTGCCACTTCTGCATTTCATCATAACAATGTTCGTCTTTCTTGAATGGAGGTGGTAAGGTGCATTTTTATGGCACCCAGTCATGATACAATCTAAACTTAAAGTTTTAACACTAGATATTGCGTAGCTCGATCAGTTGAGAGTAAAAGTTGGGTTATTAGGGCCGCTTGGCTAGTTAAACTGCTTGTGCGTGTTTCAGAACAAGAATTTCAATAGAACTTATCTTAATATTGCATGCACTTTTTACTCCAAATAAAGTTCCAACTTCAATTATAACTAATTGTATCAATCATTCTATAAGCATTACTGAAACAAGATGCAGACTTGCTAACAAATATTTTATATACTCCAGGGCAAAATTCGAATTATAAATACTTCTTGAAAACAGATTCTGTCTTAAATCATTTGAAGAACCAGTTATCAAATAAACATTGTAGCAAACAATTAATATATAACGAAACAAAAATTTATTATAATTATTACTGGCAAAAAATGTTTTAGAAACATGTTTAAATGGAAAAAAAGGACTGGATATAAATATTTATTTTTTAGACTCGTATTATTTTGTTTTGTATAATCTAAAAATGGCTATTGGGAAAATTCTTTTGTATTAAATATCTCACACGCGCGCTCGCACACACACCTCTCTCAAACGTAAACGTCTCATAAAACTGTAACTACTTGTAAAATATTTTAGTCCCGCTTAGAACTTCTAGACCTACAATACAAGCTCTTAAATATATGAATTCAAAATTCACTTTTCAAAATAATAGTCATTTAATTTATTCGTGTTTTAACTGTACAACCCCTCACTGGAATAACATGCTATACACAAAGAACTTCGTTATTTTAAACCTCAATCAAATGACGAAGACGACACCTGCGAGATAGTTACCTTGTCCTCTAAGACATTGGGTGGAGTAGTGAAGATTGCCGCCTTGTAGTACCAACTAAATTCCAAAAATGAATTCTATTAGGGTATAGAACAGGAGTCAGCAGCCTTTTAGCTGTGGCGTGCCAAACCAATCCACCAATATGATAGAGCGTGCCACACTGTAGGCCATTTTTGAAACAATTCGATTCCCGCTATAATGCATGCAGAGTTGAAGAATAGGGAACAATAGTATATAGATTTACAATTTAATTATATATTAATTTTGTATCATTTAAAGGTATTTCTCAACCTAAAAAAAAACAGCATGAAATATAACTATCTCTTCAACAAAAATAAGAAAAATTAAAATTATACATATATTTTAATAAATATACTATTTAAAAATACATAATATAAGAAACAAACAACATAAAATATAAGTATTTCCCTTCATTATATTAAAATAAAAAGATATATAAAAAATTTTAATGCGAACCTAATGCTTGCACCGCTACACTTTTATATCACAAAATCAGGGGTATAATGTGTGACTTTTAATTCGACACGATTCTGGGCATTCAGTTGTTAAACAATTTCTTTGCAGACTCGAAACATTTTACATATGAGAAAAGATTTTTTACTTACAAGGGAAGGGCACGACTAAGAAAATTCATTTGGGGACGAGATTTTGTGTTACAGTAGTACTGCTATAGGGTATTCAAACTCCAATGTGTAATTCCGCCGAATGGCCAGTCAATTCCGAGAAAATAGCGTTCGAAATACATACCTAGCTTATATACAAGTTATTTTCTCTCTGGTACAACGTCGCCGTGGCATGGTCGTCAGCGTTTCGGAGTACTATGCAATGGACCAGGGGTCAATTCGAGTGAGCACCAGCTTTCTGTTTTCGTACTTTTCTCTCCAATTCATTTTATCATTTATTTTCAGAAATAAATAATTTTATTTTTTAAAGAAGATTCATTGATTTTTAAATGATATTCTATATAATCATAGTTACTATATTTTACTTTTTTAAAACACAAAACAACTAATAGTTATGATAATAATACCTATAAATAAAAAGTGAAAATAAATTAAATAATAATAAATAAAGTTAAATAAATATGAGTAAAAGTTAACTTTGTCTTACATAATTTTTTTTATTACATACAAGAACCTGAGTGATAATTATCATAAAAACATTCAAAACAATTAATTTTTTGACATGTAGCGCAGCTAATAAAAGAATTACCGCAAGAGCAATGTTTTTTTAAGTAACAAGGTTATAGTGTAAAAACAGGGGTAAAAACGGCAAAAAATTTTAAGCAATAATGTAGTAATGAAAATCCGTTATCCTACTGATCTCTCATTATATTGAAGCATTATATTGTTTTTAAAAGAATTATTTGTTCTTAAAAGAATAACACCTGCTCTTTAAAAACAGCTGCCTTTCTCTTGATCAAAATCGGTTTGCTAAAAACGGAAGTAAAATTTTATGGCTATTTAGGTATAAAAAAATAATTTTAAAAATACAATTAATTAGATTTTAATGACAGAAATAATTGTAGTTATACTATATATTAGTTGTTTTGGGGTTTTAAAAAAGTAAAATAGTTACTATATAATTATATAGAAAATCATTTAAAAATCAATGAATCATTTTAAAAAATATAATTATTTAATTCTGGAAATAAATAATAAAATAAATTGGAGAGAAAAAAAGTAAAAACAGGAAGTTGGCCGCTCGCACGAATCGAAACCCTGGTCCATGGCATAGTACTCCGATACGCTGACGATCATACCAAGGTGACGTTGTATCAGGGAGAAAATAACTTGTATATAGGAAAAGAGTATGAATTTCGGATGCTATTTTCTCGGAATAGACTGGCCATTCGGCGAAATTACATTGGGGTTTGAATACCCTATAGCAGTACTACTGTTACACAAAATTTCGTCCCCAAATGAATTTCTTTAGTTGTGCCCTCCCCTTGTTGGATATACGGAACCTAATATGGAAAGCAGAGTACATATAATTTTCTCTTTTCAAACAATTAAATCTCTCCAGCAATGGCATTCAAGACTGAAAAAATAGCTGTAAATTTATCTTTAGAATAATCTTTTTCGGATTATTTCATAATTCCGTGGATGTCCATAATTCTGAAGGAGTTTGTTCAATAAGATCTATTGCAAATTTATCAACTTTCATCCATTCAAAAATTGAAAAATTTGTAGAGTGCAACTGAGAATTTTACCGCGTGCCACGTGTGGTATGCGTGCCATAGGTTGCCGATCCCTGGTATAGAATATATGAAATAAAGAACAAACGCAGGGTGTTACTAGAGAGGGGAAAACTTCGTCCAGCTTAATTTTTGCCCGTAAAAATATTTGTAATAATGAAATTAGATTCGGGGCTAAAAGTTGTTTTACTAGTTGAATTGCTTATATTATCTTTAAAAAATTAGTTTCAAGCTAAAGAACTGTTCATTATTATAATATAATGGACAAAAATAATTTCACAGCACCAAATGTATATCATAATTCTCATTCGTACGGTGGAATGCATTGAAACTCTTTTGCTTTATCAAGAGAAAACTTGGCTTGCAGCGGAATGATGCTACAATGACCTTTTTAAGGATTAAGAAAAGTCATTTATACTCCACATTCTCTTTTAATCATCCAAATTTGACATGGCAGGGAGGAGCTCATATTTCTTTTTCGAGAAAGATAATTAAAAACCGTCGTTTGCTGGAAAGTAATTTTAATCAAGTAAAGAAAAGTATTGCTTTAGATCTCCATCGTCATTTTTTTATAGTTGTATTTGCCAGTTAGCTTGTTATTTTGAATTCGTGAGTGAAATATTAATCCTATTGAGTATTTATTTGTTTTTTGAAATCTAGATTAGTGAGTTTGCTGAAAGTAATAAAGTACAATTGAAAGAATAAAAGTTAAAATATATTCATATGTCGAATGTGTTTTTATTTTCGATTTTAGAATGTATTTATTTTAAAATGCCTTAAAGATTTAAAAACACACACAATGAAATCACTAAAATAGGAATAAAAATATCTTTGAAACTGAGAAAGTAAGCTCAAGAAACACTTTTTCTTACTTTTTATTCTTTTACCGGGACTTTATCGTATTCCAATAAATACAATATAGTCTAATTCAGCGATACTCAATCTGCAGGTCGCATCTGACCCACCGGACCTTTCTGAGTGGTCCAGTCATGGTCTGTTGCACTAACACTCAATTTTTTAAGAACAATGCATTTAAAATTTAGCAATAAATTCAATCAGCAAACAACCAAATATATAAATTTTGCTATCGATGTCGTGCTGGTACGAATTGCGATTTAACTTTTTTTTCTTTTTGTTATTGTAATGGTTAGTAATAACAAATAACAGTGGTGTAAAGACCATTTTATGGGTGAAACTAATTTTTAATTAACCCTTGTGCCTTCCATGCGAAAAATGCATAAAGAATCTATGTTGTTTCAAGACAATATGGATCTTGACTATTTCGTAGAAATAAACAAACATGGGTCAACAACTTGTTTTATTTGTCGTGAAAATGTTATACATAAAAAACATAATTTTGCTCATCACTATACCATTAAGCACAAATCTTCCAATGGCTCTTTTTCTTGAGGATCTCTTTCAAGGAGAGATAAATTGTCTTTTAAAAAAAATATCTTCAACGGCAACAAAGTATTTTGTCAGCAGTAATGTCACTAAATGTAGAGGTATAATAACAAAAGTATCCTATAAAATTTGTTACATTATAGATATTGATAAGCATATGTAATGGTTAAGGAAAACATATGAATTGATATAAAAATTGTTAGCGTTTCTTAAATGCTTCCGATGTACTATTTGAAATATAAATTCAATTAATTGTTCATGAAATTTTTTTAGTATTATAAAATCAAAAAGTATTTGTATATAAATTTGAAATAAAAATGCGCAAGTGAGTATGAACTAATTTTAAACAAATAATACTGATTTCAGTCTGGAATTCAGTAAAAACTCTTTGCTACCATCCTGCACTTGATAAATTAAAATTTGAAATAAAAATAAGTGAGGCTTTGCCAAAAGAAAAAATAAATTTTTTTCATAATATATAACAGCTTTATTCTTATGGCAGTTGAATGCAAACAAGGGACTTGGGATCATTGATAAAGGAAATCGAAATTACCCCCTAATTGGGTAAAAAAAAATTCATAAAAACTTTTTTTTTGTAAGTTGAATTTGATTGAGATTAATATAGTTTTAAAATATAATTCAGAATCATGAGTTTTAATATTTTCCACTTTTAAAATGTGCTTGATCTTATTACCTCCTCCCCCTCCTCCCATTAATCCTTAATCCTCATGTTGTGGCCCGCATGAAATAGTTATCATTTGTATGTGGCCCGGCCGAAAAAAAGGTTGAGTACCCCTGGTCTAGATTTTAAAAATTAAGTAAACATTCAATAGGACATTCACAATTGGTGATAGCTGATAGATGTGAACTTTAATGTGACTTTAAATTCTTATCATATGGTCATCTTTTTGAGGGTTTTTATCATGGTTAAGTAACATCCCTCTGAGCTCATACCTCACTTTGTAACCTGTACACCACGCAGCACAGGATTGCTTCTGTGAGAATCCTTATTTTGAGTCCTGATGTCTCTAAACATCAGCTTTATAAAAAGGCGGATGTACGTGAAATTTGTCGATGTTTAAGTCTTCAAGTTGGTATCGAGTGGAAATTTGGAGAACGGATTACCTGATCAGGTGTCATCTTCGTCACTTGATCTTGGCTAAAAATTACGTAGTCCGTTTCTAACAAACATCACTGAGCTTCGAGATGCGAAAATATACTTAGCAAACAAAGGATAAATTTACATCACTCTATGGACATTTAGGCCTATTTGAAAGAAAAAGCAGTAGACTCTGTCATTTTGTACCTTCAAATCAAATTTCCATCGGTTAAATTTTAAGTATGAGAATTACTGGTCACTTAATTAATCTTCTCGCAGATTAGATACTATTTTAAAGAGTGAAAAAATTACGAATTCATATGTTTGAAAACATATTTCTGATTCTCTAAGAGAATTTTCCACAGTTTGATTGAGAGGGAACCTTGAGTCTTGAGATGAAGATTACGTTATACACGTATAACACGGGATAAAACCCCAAGAAATAAGAACTAAAACTTTAAAAAAATATCTTTTTTTTTTTTTAAAAAAAAAAACTAAATTCCATTTGTTATATTTTAGGTGTTTAAAATAACACTTTATTGAGATTATTATTTTTTTAAATATTAATTCAATTTTTAAGATATTTATTTAACAATAAGTTTATTTTGTATTAAAAAAATATTCATACAAATTTCACTCATTCTTGCTTTCTTATTGAACAGGTCACCAGCAAAGCCCAGAAAGACTTCGAAAACAAGATCAAGGAGCTTCAGGACACGGTCGAAAGCCTCAAAAAGCAACTTAAAACCAAAGAAGATGCCTGTGTCCGGCTGGAGCGTGAGAAGACTGACCTACAAAAAAAGCAGCAAGCTCTTTTGGACAAGGACAAAGAAGCCCTGGAGAAAACTGCGCAAGAACTGACCAAGATGAGGAACAAACTGATGGAAATGCAGTCTTCCCAGGAAGAAGTTAAAAACGAGAACAAGAAACTCAAGCAAGAATTGACAGACAATAAACTCGAATCTAAGAAGCTCAAGCAAGAACTGTCAGATAGCAAACTTGAAACCAAGAATCTGAAAAAAGAGTCCAAAGATCTTAAAGACGAAATGAACAAATTGAAGCAGGAGCTTGCTAAGAAACAAGAAATTGCTGGTTCGAGCACGTCAAATGTGAATGTCGAGACACTGAAGATCAAGCTGGCCCAGTCCGAGGCTTTGTGCGAAGAACTTATGGAAGAAAACGAAGAAATCAAAAAGGAGGTATGTATACTAAAAATTTTAAGGTATTTCTGTTTAACCTCAATGTATTTGTTCTTCATAGATTATGCATCTTTAAAGGAAAAGCTTACTCATTCTTTCTCGAAAATTCTCTGCGAGCAAAAGTTTATTCTCCTAGAATATAGAATATTACAAAAAATATTAGCTGGAAATTTTTGGACTTTTCTATGACATTAGTTTATTTATTATTGTTTAATTACTCTATATATTAGTGATATTTTTCATAAGCCTCCTTAGTCCATATTACGAACCCATTTTTTTTTCTTGAGCACCCCATTAAAACTTCAATGGATCTCATTAGTTAAACGTTGGTTTAAAAAAAAATTTTATTTTGTAATTTGCCAAAATATATTAAGAAAATTTTGAATTTTTGTACTTAGTGTTGTATAACTCAATAAATAAAGTACATAGATCTCAAAATAAATGTAATGAACTAGATTCGAGAAGCATTACACAGTCGGGCTGTAAGTTTTGAAAAAATTATAAAGGAGTTAAAATAAAAAAAAAATAAAAACCTTTGCAATATGAAATTTAAAACTAAATCTTTTTAATGATTTTATTTACCTTTAAATTTAACATTATCCATCATTTATTCAATTTTATCCTCTTATGTTTTCACATAGGCCTTAAGAGTGTTTGGCCATTCATCTATCGAGGTACGAGCTACCTCCAGGGCAATTTACATCTTTGCTTTCCTTCAAGAAAGCAACGATGTAAATGGGATACCGTTTTTGGCACGTTTCGCCGGCAATACTGACTACAATTTTTAATCGATTTAAATTTCGACAGCTGGAAAGCCAGTCTTTGATTTCTGTGAATTCAGTGAATTCTCATTCAAATACCGTTGGGTCATCTTCGCCTTATGAACAAGAGCAGTCCTGTTGAAAAGACCAACCATTTCCAAATTTAAGTTCATGGACTTCACTATTGGTTCTGTCTTGATACCTTTACCGTGGTTTTCACTTCTTTCTCGTATAAATGAATCTCTGAGACACTTACGTAACTGACACACCATCAAACCGTTTCGGAAGCTAGATGGTGAACTTTCTGCGTGCATTTTTTCTTTCTCATTAACTTCTTAGACATTCCTTGCTTATATACAGTCATGTTGATGGTTGAAAGATTTTTCAACGTTAAAAACTTTCTCATGTGTAAGCAGAATTCACCTGTGGCTGTTTTGAGGGTGTCACCTCAACAAGTCTTTGCCTTTAAGGTACTTCTGGCCTTTTAATTCTTTTGAAAGGAATTTGTCAGTTATTTTTAGATAACCTCTTGATCTAAGGCAGAGGTTTCCAAACTTTTTTGCCTCATAGACCCCTTGACAGTTTTTCGGATTGGGGTAGACCCCTACTTACCAAATATTGAATTTTTGCAAATTCATCAACTTAAATGTGTTTTCGACAGCAGATGCAGAGCTATTTACTTTAAATGATTTAGATTTTTAACTTTAGTAAAGTATAGTGTTTAAAACTTAAGAAAACACATGTTAATTAATTAACTTTTTAATTAAACTTTACTTTAAGATCTTCGTTAGTGCCTAATTCTTATAATCTGACACCTTTTTTTTTTAAAGTGACCATATTAATTCATTGCCTACTGTGGTATAACGGTAGTCAAAACATTCTCAAACCTAGCTTCAAAATCTAAAAAAAAGGGCACTTAAATGTTGAACGTAGGTTAAAACGTCTTTTTCCTAGGAGATTTTGTGTGAAAATTGAGAAACTGGGAACATATTTGCAACATCCAAAATTATACTCCATTAGCTTAATTCTGGCAAGAAAGGCTGTAATGGGGTCGTTGTTTTAATAAAAGTTATGCGATCGCTTTGTAACTGCAAATTAGCCTCCTTAAATTTAGTAAATAAATCTGTTAAATAGGTATGTCTGGTTTCCACTTGATTAAATTTTCTTTTAAAATTAAAGTCAAAAACTGGTTTAATGAGAGCCACTATCGTAGACCCCCATTTATACCTCATGGACCCTTAAATTATTTTTTGCAGACATGGACCCCTTGCAGGTCGTCATAGACCCCTGGGGGTCTATATAGATCACTTTGGGAATCACTGATCCAAGGGCTTCGTTTTCTATACGATACATTTTTCGTTTAGACACGTTCATGTGTTTAGCAGTAAGAGTCTCCTTTCGATAAGGAGTTTGAAGAATTCTTACCATGACTACATGGCGAGAGCTAGTGTTCTCACTAAGCTCGAACGATTGGATCTAGTACGGTCTGCAGTGCTGTTAATATTAGAAGGACTCTTATTTATTTGTTAAATGATTTACCTTTTGATGTCCAAATGTTTAAGAACCTTGAAAATCAACGACGGAATCTTTTTTTATGCAGAGAAATATCTGCTGTATGCTTCTATTCGAAGTGTTAAAGCCGTGAGTGATTTAGAATAATATGCGGGAAAGACAAAAATTACCAGAAAAATATTGCAGCACGATCTCAAACTTTTCTATCAGAACTTGTGGTACAACTAGGTGCTATCAAAGGGAGAAGAACTGACTAAAGTCATTTAAACTGTTAAGAGAGAAAGTTTATATAAAAAAAAAGTGTGGAGGAAAACCTTTTGACCTATCTATACAACTTCGTATAAGAGAACTGTGTTTTCGAACTCATTAATCACATGATCTATTGTTCCCTTGGCCAAATTACTTCGATTCTTACTTTTTAATTCTTGTTTTGTTGTTTTGAAATATAGATGTTAAATCCTTTTACCCAATACAACTTTCTGTGACTCTCCGCAAAATAATTCTTGCTATCTTATTGAAATCTTCATATTTCTTAATCCTATTGATCACACAAAAATAAATGAGTACTCAAATTCTAAAAATAAACAAATGATTGAAGAGGCATCTTCGTGTGTTTTTAAAGCAATTTAAATCTCTTTTGTCCTCTGTTTACTTCTCTATCGCATCTAAAAAGGAGAAGAGTTCCAATCCTTGTTTGGCATTAACCATATTCTGAAGTAAAATTGGCTATAAGAAGTAAAACTTGTAATAAAAGATTCGAGAGCATAGAAAAGTTGGAAATACTTTTAGTGTGTGTACAGTATTTTATATAATACTTATTATTCAATAAGATCTTAAAGAACATAAAATGATGCTTCAAAAAGAGTAACTGTACGCCTTATTTACAAAGACAATCGAGCTTCAATTTTTTCCCCAGCTTACTACTGAATCAATTAATTATAAACTATAATAGAAGCAGAACAAAATTCCATTATTAAACGTTTATTTCCGAAATTTCATAATAAGTTTCAATTAAACCAGTAAAATTATAAGAAGCTAATAATATTTCAGCCATTTTTGCTTAAAATTATCTCTACCTATTAAAAATTTCTCCTAATGAAGCATTTTCCCACAGTTTAAGGGAAATTTTTTCTACTATGCAAAAGTCTAAAGAATCATACAGTTACTTTTATTGAATATTCTGTTAAATAATATAATTTTAAAGAATTACATATTTAGGAGATGAAATTTCTTCATCTAAAAGTCTACTAAGAAGTCATTATATGATGTTATAGAGAAGAACCTTAACGGTAATAAACTCCAAAAGTTCATTATACGATATGTTCCAGTGGCATAACGTACACCCCCCAAACCCTCGCATTGCGGGGGGGGGAAGGCAGATGTTCTAGGGGGCCCAAAGCCTGACTGGCACTAAGTACGTATTTGGGCGTGGGGCCCAAAACTTGATTTTACGGGGGGTCCCCTAGTATTCTTCGTTACGCCACTGATATGTTCCAAATATATTCAATAACTACATGAATAGCAATTATTTTGTTTAAAAATCGACTCTTCTTAAAACTCATTTTTTAGCTACTCCTGCACTACATCTTACAACCCTTACATGATGTCCTTATTTGTACAGCATGACAACTGATTTGTTGGTTCGTATTGTATTAGCATTCAACGGAAGCTCTAACGAACGAACCCTTTGAAAAAAAATATGTAGATTAAATATTTACTCAAGATCTAAACGTTTCTGTATCTCAAGCAATCCTATCTTTACTCATAAAAACGAGCATGCGTATGTTATTTATTAATAGGAGAGAAAGAAAGAAAAAATAGTGATGTAAATCATAAAGTAAAGAACGAGTTCACTTAATGAATCTGAGTTACAGCCAGCTAGACAGGGGAAATGAAACTCAGTAGCCTTACAGTGGGCCATCACAGAAACGGGCTTGCCAAGTGTAGGTGGAATCTTCTCTGAGTAATTCTGGACAAGAATCAAGTAAAAAAAAGTGTTATAATACTAAATTAGTTTTTCTCTTTGATACATTCGTTGTTTTTTTTACAGAGAACGGAGGATTTTTTTGTTTGGGATCGTTTGTATCGTAGTGTCAAATTTGATTACCCAACAAGTTAAAAACGAAATATACAAAATGAATGTATATAGGAACTAATGAATGCATCAAAAAAGGAATGTAGGGTTTTTTAATTGGTGCACGTTGTCGGAGATTTAATCATATGGCAGAATGACCAGTTTGAATTGGCCCGAAATATAGTAAAGAACACTACATACTATACGGAGAAAATTAAAATAAATCTGTATAATGCAACCACGTACTCTGTTGCGTAGCATACACCCCCGCAACCCCACATAGCGGGGGGGGGGCAGGGTTCAAGGGGCCCTAGGCCTGACCGACGACCTGTGCGGCTCCAGACCGAAACCCTGACTTTGTAGGGGACCCTAATATTCTCCGTTACGCCACTGCACATACTTGTTATATTACTAAGTGCAGTGCGTAACGTAGAATATTAGTGCCTCCCCCCACACAGTCAGGTTTTTGGCTCCAAGTGTTGGCTCTTGCAAATGATTGCAAAAACATAACGTAACATAGGCTTTTGCCCCCTTAGAATTCTAGGCCCCTAGCGATGCGGGGGTGTACGTTACGCCACTGACTAAGTGAAGAATTAAGTGTTGAATAGATACTGAATAATTTTAATAACATTTTGATCTGTTTCAGGTAAAATTTGTTACTAAATCTCAAAAACACGCATTTGTCAAAATCTTTGTTGACCACCGAAATGGTTTGCCAAAGAATTATAATGTTTTTCTGTGGATAATATATAAAATAACCTGGAAATAATCTGTAACATAATCTGGCACTAAATGGTAAAAAAAATTTCCAATGAAGAAGTTTGGGACAACAACACAAAAAAATATACGTCCATATAAATATTGCTTTTACATCTATAGATGAAACTTATTGTATAATGAAATATCAAATAAATTCATCAACAGATTTCAAAGATATAAATGAAAATAATTTTTTGAAAAAACAAAACCTTACAGTTTTATTATGAACAAAAGTAAATATGCCCTTTCACATTAACCTAATGAGTATGAAACTGGCCCCCAAATGCTGTAACATATGAGCGGAAAATAATACATCGGAAAATAAATCTAATTAAGAAATTTGCTAACTTAAAAACTACTAGTTTTAAGGTATCCGACTACGTTCGGAACCGTGATTTTGCCAAAGTGCATAAATGGATAATTTTCATGATATTTAGTGTCACTTAGATTAGGATACATGTATAAAATAGTTTTAAGGACATTTTGACAAAAAAAAATTTATTTAAATACAATATTCTGACAAAAAATTAACTTAGAATAATCTTTTTTCAAAATGTGTTCTCCTTTTGTGAAAAATGCTTCTATTATATAATAATGTTTTGCCTCAGACCTCTCTACAGAGGCTCAACTAGAATTTTTGAAATATGTAATTTAGAAGTGGGTTTATCCATATTTTACAACTACAGAGGGGAGCAATTTAAAGAAAAAACGCCGATAGTTATTTCAATTGGTGGTAACTCTGAAAATAATAAAATAATGTGAATTTTTCGCTTTCTCTCTATTTTGTCACTTAATATTGTAATTCTGTCATATGTATGTATGTATAAATATATATATATATATATATATATATATATATATATATATATATATTTATATTACTTGTAACTATTTAATAAAAAGTAACTAAAAAATAAAAATTTTCTTCGTTGACCTAAGTAGGAATTGACTTTAAAAAAATTGTTTT
>BMAV01012755.1:111735-142044 GCA_019973955.1 Trichonephila inaurata madagascariensis
AATAACAAGATGGATTATTTATTAACGCCGCACTTTTTGTAGAAATAATAAAGTCCGAGAAGTTGTAGAAGATGGTGAAAGACCTCGTAGTTTTGATCCACAAATATGCAGAATAGAACACATTTATGAAATTTGTCACAATATATAAAGAACGTATAAAAATAATACTCTTATGTGCTTTTCCACGTTTTTATTTATATTGTAGAATATTCATTTTTCCCTGTTGTAACTAACAAACTAAATCAAATCATTTGCCTTTTCCGTGCAGGTTAGAGACCTGGAACAGGAATTAGAAGAACTTCATGACAACTTCCGAGAGGACCAAGCTTCAGAATTCCGAGGTCTGAAGAAAGAATTAGAGACCGCTAACAAAAACTGCCGCGTCTTGCAATTCAAGTTGAGGAAGGCAGAAAAGAAATGCGAACTTCTGGAACTGGACCGACATAGTTTGGACGATAAGGTGAAATTATTGTGGTGCTTACGTGTTACGTTATAGAGATTTCAATTGCAATTCTAAATTAGAGATTACTAAATTTGCCGCATATAGAAGGGATTTACACACATTTTCTGACTAATTTAGAAAAAGATTAAAAATTCAAAAAGTTTTGGGGGAAATTAGCTGACGACAGCTTGTGGTATGAAATTTAAATTATCGTTTGATGCTTTCAAATTTATTCTTCTTTGAAAATACAGATTGTGAATAAGCTGTAGATCAAAGGATATGTTGTTGCTCTCTTTCCGAGAAGGAATATTCTTATTCTCTAGTTAAAAAACATTGTGAAAAACTCATGGTATAAACATTTCAAAATCCAAAACTAGCAATATGATTGATTAAAAAGTAAAATCTTTTCATTCATTATTTCTACATGGGGGAAAAACCCCAAACGAATATTTGGATAATGTATGTGTTATTTTGAAAGTATCTAAAATGAAGTTACATGAGCAGAAAATTGTGCAAGGAAATCCGCCAATGTAAAAACTGACTACATATCAATTGTAAGCATTGTTTTGAAACAATAAGCGAAATAATAACCAAAATAGAGGTTATGTATGTATAATGCACACATTAAACGAAATCTAAAGTAAAATAATCTTTGTGGGTAAATGCAGGAGTTTTTCCCACATCAGAATATAGAGATAAGTAATAGAATTCTATATCAGACTATAGGATATCATTTCATTAACGTTAATGTCACGAGAAGCAAATGTAGATATTAAAAGTGATGAGCACGCAAAAAGTTGTATCTCTTCTAGTATATTTATCATGAGAAATATTAATTTTTAAAGGATATATTGTCTCACATGAATGATAAATGAAAACATTAAAAAATCTGGACTTTGGAATTCAGTCTTTTCAATAACATTGAGTAGGATATCGAACTAATTTTAAACTATCTTTTAGGCCAAATGGTATAGCTATAAAAAAACTCATCTGCTCAAACATTACTTCACTTGATTCAATAACCCGAGTCTAGAAATGTTAACATGTCACATGCATTTCGTTATATTTAAATGCATGTTGAAACACGCTTATGTACATATACGCTGACTTATGTGTTACGTGTGGTAGAGAATTATATACGAGCTTGTATACAGCTCCTCCTTGACTTAGACATGTGATGACCTTTCCCAATTATTGTAACAAAAAAATATTTAAAAAAGTATATAAAAAAGATGACTACATTGAGTTCAAATAATTCTCGGGTGAGTGAGTGAATATTAACGTCGCACTCTTCAGCTACACGAGGGCTTTTGGCGACGGACCACATAATTTTGAACCATGGTCAAGTGACGAGGACGACACCTGAGCTGGCACCCCCTCTCCTAGCTACCACACCACACCAACACAGGGACGTTTGAGCTCTCGACAGATTTAACGTGCATCGCTGCCCTACACAGCGGGTCTTTAGTGGTACTGGGCTCGAACTCATGACATGCCTGCCATGATCCGATACCCTGACCACTGGGCTACAGCAGCCCTCAAATAATACTCGGAAGTGATATAATGGAATATATGTTATGTATTTCCCCCCATTATGTTCAGTAATTATTTTTGAAAAATATTGTTTCATTTCAAGTTTTCCACTTCAAATTATTAATTAAAATTTGTTTTCTTTCATTTCAGCTTCGTGAATACCAAGCCGCTGTGCGTCAAGATGTGGATCGAAGTAAGTTTAAGGAACTGGAGAAAGAACTTAGCCTTGCACGCAATCTCACCACCAGCTTAGGAAAAGAAGTGAAAGAACTGAAAGAAGCATTAACGAGAGCGGAAGCTGAGAATGATGCATTACGTCAAAGCGGGGGCGGGACAAGGAGCGTAACGCCCACATCTCAGGTGAGATCAGGTGGCTGCCAAGAGTGTCATAACTGTATTCAATGTTATTTAATGAACTTTTTTTTTTTTACTTTAACAAGATCTTGAACAATGATATCAAGATTAGACTGGGGGGCCTGTTATAACAAAAGCATAACAGGAAATCAAAGAAATTCAGACTGTGGATATTTTCGAATGTAATGAAATTTTAATCAGAAAGTTTAACAACAAAAAAATGAGTCTAAGAATGGATACAAATGGATACTTAATTTTCCTTTGGTTGTAATAAATTTCGATCGTAAATTGATAAAAAAAAAATAATTCGTTAGCGGTATCGATTCAGATATTTGTTATTCATATCTTTTGCTGTAGTTTTTTCTCGGATTTTATAATATATATTTGTTAGAATTAGATATTTGAATCAAAATATGGGTAAAGCCTTTTAATTTTTCAAAGAAAATGATTTTAAGAAAGTGTATATTCAGTTGATAAAACGGATCGAATTACTTTATAAACCCAATGTTGATTCTGAGACTTTTAAATAAAAATGCATTGACACTGAAAAATATATTGATTTAGCACAAAATATAAAACAGCAAAAATTACTAAAATCCAATTACATTTTAATTTCTTTCTCAAATATTGAAGAATTTGCACAGTCCGAAATTAAATTTCCATTATTAAAAATACATAAATGTTATTTTATTGTTAATTTATTATTTTACTGTTAACTTATTATTTTATTATAAATTATTCTTATTATTAAATTATAGTTATCTTATTAATTATAGTTATTAAGTATTATTAAATTAGAATTATTATATATTAATTAAATATATTCTTAATATTAATATTTTTATTTTTGAATTAAATTATATTTATTAATCATCAAATATTTTAATATTATAATTATAATCGTTTTAACTACAATTAAATTATTATAATTAGATTATTATAATATTATTATTATGTTATTGAATTGTTATTAGAGTACTAAATTATTATTAAAATTACTCTGTATTTATCTGAACATTAATTTGGAACAAAAATTATTTATATATTACAATGAATATTTACATTTTAGATTTAATTATTATAAATTATGTTTTGGAAGAATTCTCTCTCTCAGAATCATGTGCTTATGTATGCATTTGATGATTAATTATATTATTTTAATTCTTCCCGAAAATACATTTTTTTTTATTTGATGAGATTTTAAAAAACATAGTTTGCTTATATTTGTTCTTTTCAAATTAAATGTAAACTTAAAATAATCAATATTTTTTGAAACAGTGTTTGATTTTAGAATATAAAATCTTACAAGATAAGAGCTTACGCAGTCTTTAACACACTATAGAAATATACAGTGGGCCACAAAAGTGTTCGTACACTTGCAATTTCTTATAAAATTTAATGTTTTCGACTAATAAAAATTAATATATTGTAATTGTAATTTTTAATGATATCTGCAACTTGTTCTTAATGGAATGACATAATAAATTTTTTTAAAAATAGTATAACTGTTTTTGTTAAAAAATTAGTAATCAAAAAGCTACTAAAAGATTACGCCACAAAAGTCTTCGTACAGTTAACAAAAACCTTACCTTAGCTTTAAATATTGTATTTTTTTTCTTAATTTAGTACTTAGTAGGATATCTTTTAGTGTCCACAAAAACTTTTAAGCGTCTTGGTATAGATTTAATCAGTTTTTTGTAATTTCTGCATCGATTTTCCTCCATTCTTCTGTGACTATTGTTTTTACTTCACATTTTGTGTTTATTTGTCCCGTTTTCTTTTTTTTACATCAGAATCTCACTAAATATGTTCTACTAGGCTAAATCAAGTGATTGAGGAGATGTTTTTATAATTTGGGGACAATTATAAAGACACCAGTGGCGTACAATGAGAGCAGTGCACTTGACGTCATTACCCTGTTAAAAAATTAAGTAGTCTCTAATATCCAAATTTCGGTCGGATAATTTTAAAATTTCTCTTTAAAATAATTAAATAGAGCTCATGATTCATAATACCATGAAAAAATAAAAAATTACCTAATTCTGAGGCCAATTTACACCCCCACGCCAGAACACCTTCACTTCCATGCTGAAGCATGGAAATGAAGGAGTTCTTGTTCCACATAAATTCATGGGATTAAACTCCTTATTTTTTCATTTACAAGTTATTATAGGCCCATCGGAATCAAAAATTCTGATTTACCTGCCATCCCAATCAATTTGCTGTCAATTTTGAATTTTCTGAAACAATCCCAAGAATCTAGTTGGATCAATAAAACATGGAGGTGGAAGTGATCTTACGTGGGGGTGTAAATCGGCCACAGAATTAGATAATTTGGTATTTTTTGTTGATATTGTGGATAATAAGCTCTATTTAAATATTTTAAAGAGAAATTTTAAATTGTCCGCCTAAAATTTGGATATTGGAACGACTTCATTTTTTAACAGGATAATGACGCCAAACGCACTGCTCTCAATGTACGCCACTGGTGTCTCTATAACTAACCCCAAATTATGAAAACACCTCCTCAATCACTTTATTTAGCCCAGTAGAATATATTTGGTGAGATTTTGATGTAAAAATAAAAGAAAACATGACAAATAAACACAAAAGTTGAAGTAAAAACAATAATCACAGAAGAATGGAGGAAAATCGATGCAGAAATTACAAAAAAACTGATTAAATCTATACCAAGACGTTTAAAAGTTGTTGTGAACACTAAAAGGTATCCTACTAAGTACTAAATTAAGAAATAAATACAATATTCAAAGCTAAGTTGAGATTTTTGTTAAGTGTACGAAGACTTTTGTGGCGTAATTTTTAGTAGCTTTTGATTATTAATTTTTTTAAAAAATAGTTATACTATTTTAAAAAAATAATTAAGTCATTCCATTAAGGACAAGATGCAGATATCATTAAAAACTATAATCACAATATATTAATTTTTTATTAGTCGAAAACATTAAATTTTATAAGAAATTGCAAGTGTACGAACACTTTTGTGGCCTACTGTATATTGCAGTTCTCGTCGGGATCTCTTCATTAGTTTGTGGTGCTTGCTGTTCCAACGAGAACGATTTTAAGGCCAAAAATTTGCAAGATCCTACCTCTAGTTACGCATGATAGGATTTAACGATATAAATTCAAAATAATGGCTGTAACAAAATGCCTGTGAATTAACAGACACACAATTCTGTTAATTAACAAATTTACGAAATATTAATGAATCATTCAGATGAAAAGTTAGTTCAAGTTATTTTTAACAATTATTTCATGGAACGTTTCAGAGCAAATTATACCTTTAGATAATACGCGCGATATTTAGATTTCTTCCCAGTAAAAGTTGTAATAGGAAAATTCTGTTCAACTTTACTAAATTTAATAGAAAGTTATTGCGTCTTAAATTTATGTTCGCATTTAGAAGCCGATCACAAAGAATGGACGTCAAATAATTTTTTAAAATATCTGTCTAATCTTGTTCAATTATATCAAATTCGTTATTAATAAATTAAAGAAATTTATAGTGCTTTCACATTAAAAGAATTAAAGTAAAAATTTTATTCAACTCAGTCGTACATATATAGTCTAATTCTCTACGAAAAGAGATGAACATCCGACAATCAAAATCGAAAAACTCATAGACAGTAAACAAACACACAATGAAGGACACATGAGCAATCAAAATTTAAAAAAATGGATGCTGCAGTATTATAAACATTGCTGACTGAGGACAGCTTATATATAAAATAATTTATATAAAAATGTGTTAAACATGTTTTGTGGCCAGCCAACCTTTCCGCTTTATGTTAATAATACTGAGCAAAAACCTATTGAAAATAATGGATAGGAATATCTAAATCCATTACGATATAGAGGTAACTTACCTAAAAATTGCACTTAAAAATGCAGAGCCCGCGCTAAATCTGAGTGCAATAAACAAGTTATTGCTAAATTCTGGACCCAAATTCAGATTCAAAGCATGTGAATGGTTGAAATGTAGCACTTAACAAAAGTATTAAAAGAATAAAAATTAAATTAAATTAAAAATTAAAAAGAGAATATAAAAATAAAATAAAAATAAAATAAATAAATATAAATAATATATCTATATCTATATATCTATTGGGGATTACAATTTAGAATTGTGAATAGAGAATGTGTAGTTAGAATAAACTGATAGTTAATAAGAATAATTAATTTTTTTTGCCTATTGTTTATTCTCACTCATAGTAGTGTTTTTCTATATGACTTTAAGTCATAATTGTGTCTTGTTAATAAATAAACAGATCTCAGATCAAAAAGTTATGACTTTGTGGTTTTTCTTCTCAATACCGATGTATGAAATAACACAGGCTGTAAAACTTTAAATTAAAATGGGCTTTCGAAGTCCTCTTGAGGCGTATTGTGAAGATAGATGAATCAGCTCTTTCAGAAGTCCTTTTTATCTTTTTAAACGTCTCTGGAACTAAGCAACAAATTACTTCGCCAATAGATCATTATGCAGCTCTAAGGCTGCTTAAATCCAGATGTAAACTTCAATATGTATTTTTCGTAAGCATATTTTTTGAAAATTTGAAATGAGATAAGTTTTATTGCCTATAGATTTTGCGTATACTTTTTCGAAACTATGAAATGACACATTCACATATTCCCCTTAGGGTTCATTTAATTGAAAACAACCGAGTATTTTACATTTTTCAATTATTTTTTCTAAAACTCTTCGCTGTGCCATATTTTTATAGTTTTTCTTTATCTAAAACATAATTTTGCACTTATCCGTCAAGTCCCTGAGAGGTTCTTCAATATCCGGCTCTTAGTTAACAAGTGCTGCTCTTTACACAAGAACCCATAACATCGATAAGAAAATTGATCCTCAACATCGATTTGCGGATTGAATTCGGTATTGCTACAGCTTATCCCGAGACTTTTCATCAGTTTTACATTAGTTTCCTTGAGTGTTCTGAAATATGAAGTTATCTTTATAAATATTACAGTGAGAGATAAATATTCATGGGGGTAAGTTGCTATTCTTGGATTTTGCTTACCAGTTCAAGGACGAGAGAAATACTTGACGTATGCTTCACTAAGAGAGTGAGCGTTATTTTTTAAAGATCTTTTGCCCCTCTCGCAGTTTCCATCAAGTATAACAAAATAATTTTTGGAGTATTTTCTATTTGGAGTGAGGAAAAGTATAATTTTTTCACTGAAATGAGAGAAGATATGTAGTTAAAAGAAGTTCCTTGTGATATTTATAACAAAAATTTTAATAAGTATACTTTCATTTCAAAGGGAGGCAGAAGACTCTCATTTCATGTTCAACTATACGAATAAGACAACAGTTTTAGGCAATAGTTTTGGAAGTACTCTGGAAACATAATATCAATTGCAGTTAATATATTAATTGAAATATTATTCGCACTAATGCTTAAATATGTTTTTATTTATTAATTATAAAAATTAACCAGTTTGTGAGTATTTTAGCTTGAAACATTGTTATTTTTTTGAGATAAATAAAAGGGTTAAATTTAAATTTTAAATTAATAACAAATCATTCTAATAGGTATTATGTTAAATATTAACTAATCTTAATGAATTTTATTCTGTTATATAAAGGCTGATACGAAAAAAAAAATGTGGATATTTAGCCACACTTGTCAACTAAATTTTCTATAAATGTATAGTTCTATAAGGAATATTATTTCTTATATCAAAACCACTCCACAAAATATGAGTCATTCTCATAATATGCTACTCACCAAGACAAAATTATAAACTAAGACAAAATATAAAAATTATAGTTTTTTAAAAATATATTTGAATCTTTTACTTCAGAAATTCATATTTTAACTACAAGATTAAATTCTATCGAATCCAAATTTTTGCTTAAAAAAAACTCTTTTGCTCATGTCACCCCTATAAAAAATATAACAATTTGCTGTAATGTAATACTTGTATTAAAAAAAATATCGTTTTGAATTAATATTTTTCGTAAAACTTTTGATAAACAGAAAGAGAAAACTCACTGTAAAATAATATGTTTGATGAATCAATTTGCCTTATTTTAATTTAATATTAACAAAAATTAAAAAAAAAGTATCGAAATTTGGCTGAAATTGTGCATTTTTTTTAAAAAAGAAATGAGTAGTCTTCATTTTTTTCATATTCCTCAATTTATTCCTATCTAGTTTCTTTTTTAACACATTTGGTATCTATATGTATCAATGTATAAATAAACACATGTTGCACGTATAGAGTATAAATATTCCCTGCATTATCAACAGTTTGAATATTGGTATGAAATGATTTTTTTCCCACTTTTAGAAAATGAAGGGAAACTAAAATTTATTACATACCAATTAAAACTGTTATAACTTTGAGATAATAAAACATTTTTACCATACTTTTATTTTTTAAAAAAAAATAATACTCTTTGCATTTTATTGCAAATTAATTGCATAACTTAGAATATGTGCAAAGGTTTCTACTATGCTTCACATAAAATCTTTTTGACAAACTCTTTGATACATATTTTTTTCAATACTTGTTTTAATAGTTTATAATGTAAATAATAAAACTGAACTCAATGGCTCAACAGTCCATAAAGGGCCAAGGCCTACTGTGCCCTTCTCAGTTTCCATGGCCTTGGACACTGAAGTACATGAGCAGATGTTTCGGTCAGGTGGTCAAACTGACGCGAAACACCCAGTGTTTAGTTTCCTAGCAAGCTTGGTACTCATTTATTGACCAACTGAAGGGATGAGAGGCTAAGTCGACTTTACCCATCTCAGGATTTGAACCCCGTACCTGTAACGTGGAAGCACGATACGTTACCACTCAGACACAGGACTTCAGATAAACAACAAGCAACAAATAATATAAATAAGAGAATTAACAAATAATAAAATAAATGACAATCATTATTGGTGGCATGTTTCGTAGATAATTCACTGCAGATGATTGCACTTTATACTTATTTCATTTTACTTAATGTCGTTACTCAATCATTGAGATTAAAAGATATTTAGTAGAAACTTGAGTAACTTGTTAAACATTTTAAATAAAATAGTGTTCAGTCAAAACAATTACATATATAAAACTAAAAATAAGGCATATATATAAAGGTGTAGAAATTTTTCAAATGACAGCACATTTAGACATACTGAATTTATAAATTATAACTAAAATTATTAAGTTATACCTATCTAATATTTGTAAATCTACTATCTATATTTTCAGCTTCTTGGCGATTGTTTTATTGCTATTACTGACCTGCAGTTAACCTTATTTTTTATTATGTGCCGAAAAATGTTGAAAAATATTCATCCTTTCTTGTTCCGTGATGAATAATAACAGTACTTCCTGGTACTTTTGTGGTTCAACTCTGAATTGTAATACAACCTCAGCATTGAGATGGAAGAATGTAATAAATATTCTGCAGTGGTAATTGTGATAAAATGGCTAATTTGGCTTTCCCAATCCCATTCTCAGAGTGGGGTCAGAGTCTGCTTAATGTCAGTGCAATTGCCCTTAAGCTCTCGATAGGCCGACATAAAGGCTCAGGTGATGCTTCGGCGGTAGCAATGTCCTTCCTCGTCACAATAGGAGCCAAGTCAAAAGCCGACTTGTCGTCTGAATCTCCAAACAATGTCGTTTGGGCCGCGGCCAAGGATGTTGCTTGTTGCCACTAAAAATAACTCAAAAAACTACGGCACTTGCAGTCGGGAAATGCCTACTCGGTAGATGAGCTTGGAATCTTTTTTTTTATCTTGTTGTTTTTCTTTCCTCTCCCGCCCTTCTTTCATCTATTAATTTTCGGAACTCATCTTAATTGCACTCTTTATGGTCTCATAGGGTTAGGATGACATGTGACAGTGCGACGTAATGTGAAAGATTCGCGAAAAGGAAGATTAACTTTTTGTTTGTATCGCTCTTGAAAATAAATTTTGGATCGCTTGTAACACAATATGGAGAAACACGCTGGAGATAGCTCTGTTTAGAGGTATGGAGTGGCGATGTGAAATGTTTGAAAGAAAAAATAAGTTTTCTAATAGCTATGTTAAAATTATGAAAGTGACTAAATATTGCTCTGCACTTTAACAAAATTGAAAATCTGAAAAGAAGTGTTTGCTTAAGATTTTCTAGTTCCTTTCTTTTCTTTCTTTCTTTTTTTTTTTTTTTTTTGCATGTTCTAAATTTGAGCATTATTCAGGGTCGCGAGGGCTAAATACATGGTATTAATGTCCTGTGCTGTGCGTCAAAATGCTGGTTTGAATTCTATTTCATTGTTCGATATAACGTGAAAGGATTCAAGCTAAGACAAACAAGGTCAAACTCTCAGATTGGTAGTGTGAAATTAGGAGAATGAAGTACATTTCCCATATGTCGACCTCGTCAATTGACCTTGGTTCAAAAATACGAGATTCGTCGCAAAAAGGCGGCTATTCTGTTCTGTTCAATACAAACATTGCATGACATTAATCGATAGCTTATAATATAATTAATTATGTTTTTTTTTTCATTACTGTTGCTACAGAAGCTGTGCGAAGTGATAAACCTCATAGTTTTGAATCAATGTCAAGTGACGAAGTTGACACTAATTGACATCTCATTTCCGTAACTTCTATAATTCGCTGCACAAAAACTTCGAGACTCTGTTCGACTTCACAAGCCCGTACTTCTATACAAGGAATCTTTTGCGAAACCAGGACCTAAGCCTTCGACTCGTTTGGATTGGGATTGGTCTTGAAATTCATGATCATGACCAATAACTAGTCAAGGTCTCATATAATGTAGCTTGCACAAAACCATTTTCCTATCTAATTTAGAACAGCTCCAAATATTATATGAGAACATGCTTTGAATCTTAGGAAGCAAGTTTAAGTAATTAATATTCTAACGAATTATTTTAACTGTCATAAACTAATTTATTCCATATTTTCATCTATTTTAATGGTCCTGGATTACACACACAAAATAATACTCCATGATAAACTTACTAAATTCACAATATGATGCTGCAAAATCTTGTAACAGACTAAGATTTAGAGAGTTAATGTTAATTTGTTTATATAAAACATCAAAATTTAGCATGATATTTATGCTAGTTTAAGATGTCGTTGCAAGTTTTATGATTTTATTTATTTACAACGATGCAGTCAAATTCATCTATTCAAAATTAAAAAAATGGCGCAATAAAAAAGGTTCAAGAGAGGTATTTGTCGAAATAAAACGAAAATTTTATTAAAATGAGATAGCTAATACAAAAACAAAATGATAATTAGTTTGCTAAGCTAAATGTTTCTCTTTTTAAATTTTTGAAGAGTATTTAAAGTACTTCACTGGGATCTTATTCTTTTGAAAAAAATGAGCTGTCAGAAAGAGAAAAGTTCGAAAGAGAGGACTTAGGTTTTGGCAGCCCCAACTATAAAAAAAATTTAGCTAAACGAAAAGAAGGGAATGCTTATGTAGGACACAAGATGACACATGCTTGTTCTAAAAGTATAACAATACTGAAAATGTTTTGGGGGTTATGAAAACAAAAAAAGCACACAGATAAATAAGACTTTGCTCACATGTCAGTATTTATAAAGAAAGATTAGAGATTCTCTTAAAGTACATGACAAACTTTTTAATATAGTTGTTTTTAAAAGTAATTATAATTATGGGAATATTATAATCATGGCACATATGTAGAATAAAGTGGAAATAAATAATACAAAAAAGAAGGGCAATAAACTCAAAAAATTTGGAGGTGAAATATGCTTTTTGTGAAAATATTAAAAAAAAAAAACAACTGGTGATTTTACTTTTTTAAAAATATTTTATTTCACTTTGGAATATGCTTAAGCATCCAAGAGCATCCCTATATTTTAAAATTTAGTTCTAAGCATTCCTAATTTTTACCTGAAACTAATTCATGTTAAAAATTCCGTAAATCTTCACAGACAATATTGATAGGTAGCTGTTAGTTGAGCAGTTAGCGATTATCAGTGCAGAGATTTTTACTTTGAAAATTTGACTAATCAACTAATACGACAACTTTGTTCCGTAAATCCAGGCATTTATTGGCTTGGATAGTGTATGAATTCCATTTTAGAAAATTCTCGTATAAGTCTTATTGGAAATCCGATTAGAGACCTCATCGTTAACTCGAAGCTTCTGTAATTTTGTGGGAGTAACAATTCTGAGTATTTCAGATGCATCTGCAAATATTTCAGGTACGTTAATTTGTGACTAACTTCCTCTTAACTCTTGAGTATAGGGACAGTTAGTTTAATAAAATCACGAAATTGATCATTTGTGTCTGAAGTTATTTCCTGGTGTTTTGTGGCATGACTAGTTCTAGTCTAAGGGCGGCTTAAAGTCCCCACTCTCGAAGTTTAATAGACAGGATTTGAGAGGACCATTACTACCCGAACCGACATCCCACGTCAACAAAATGATTATAAATTTCGAAATATTTAACATACATCAACCTCTCTATGATCTATCAACCCCGAACTGGTAGCCGGAGTGTTGCGGGTTCGAGTCCTGAGCCTGTTGAGAACAATGCACGTTAAATATGTCGATGCTCAATATCTTCCCGTTAGTGTGCTGTGAAGAGAGAGAAGTGACGTCAGCTGAAGAATCAAACTCGTTATTTGACCAAGGTTAAAAATTACAAGGTCCGTCGCCAATAGCCCTAGTGTTGCTTTATAATGCGACATTAATATAACACTCACTCACTCATGATCTATCGATTTAGACCAGGGGTCGGCAACCTATGGCACGCGTGCCACACGTGGCACGAGGTACAATTCTCAGTGGCACTCCGCAACACTATAAATGTGTCAATTTTTGAGTGGTTGGAAGTGTATAAACTGGAAATGGACTTTTTTGACAAACATCTTAAGAATTATGAGCATTTAAGAGGAATTATGAAAAAATCTCTCTGTGAAAGATAATTCTTAAGATAAATTTACAGCTATTTTGTGAATTATTGACTGTCATTACTGGAGCGATTTAACTGTTTAAAGAGCGAAAATTGCATGTACTCTGATTTCCGCTTTTGGTTCTATATATCTAAGTAAAAATACTTTCCTTGAGTGAAAAATATCTCGAGTCCGTAAAGAAAATGCTTAACAATTGAATGATCAGAATTGTGTCAAATTGAAAGTCACAAATTATACCCCTGATTTTGCGATGTGAAAATAGACACTAGGTTCACATTAAAATTTTTATTTATCTTTTTGTTTATTTATAATGAATGTTTAAAAATACATGGATATATGTACAATTTTAATTTTTAATTTTTTTTTTTTTTTCTGGAAGAAAGTTATATTTTATGCTATTTATCTTTATGTTAAGAAATCTTTAAATGATACAAAATTAATACATAATAAAACTGTAAATCTATATTTTTAACCTCTATTCTCTAACTCTGCATGCGCAATGGGCTTGATTCATGTGAAGTCACATGATAAAAACAAACACGTGTTTTCCATTGAATTCAAAACAAACATTAAACTAATAATACTTGTTGTTCTGTTTGTAAAACTCAGATAAAATTTCAAATTTCATAATTGGGTAAAGATGTTTAAATGTTAGGGAAGAAAATTTCTTCAAAAAGATTTTTTTAAATTAAAAAAAAGTCGTATTTTATGCTTATACTTTTAAATAAAATGCACTTTGTATACATATGTACTTTTTAAGAGAAAGTTTCTGCAAAGAGCAAAACTTGGCAACACCGGAGCGCGTGAACTGATTAGTTGGGTGTGACTATGACGTCACATGAGTTTTTGAATTGATTGGCTAGAATCACGTGGCTTTCACTATCATGTGACTATGACGTCACATGAATCAACCTCATTGCGGGAATCGGATTGTTTCAAAAATGTCCTATTCTGTGGCACGTTAGTAGATCGGTTTGGCACACCAATACTTAAAGGTTGCTGACCCCTGATCTAGACTATGACCTCTCGACTACTGCGGCCACGATAGTTCTGGTGAAAAATAATTGTTTCATCCTTTTCTATACCTTTTGCATAAATCCAGAAGACGTCCAAGATTGAATTATTATTGAACTAGGCTTCTTTGCTTTCCAGAGTCGTCTATCTCCGGTGGTGAAAGACAGCTTCCTTGGCAAGGATTATGAGACTCTTAGCCACGAGCTGTCCGACACCATGGAGCGGGAGAGTGACCTGAGGGAGCAACTGAAGTTCAGCGAGGAAGAAGGAAAACAGGCCAGGAGGAAGATACTGGCTTTGGAGCAAGAGAATGAGACTCTCATGTTGCAGATCAAAAAGCTTACGAACATCGTAAGAAACAAGACTGGCGTCAAAGGTAAGATTTGGATTGACATCCTTATTGCAGTAACTTAATGTTGTAGAAGAATTGGGTAAGAAAATGTCGGAAATTTGAAAAAAAAATTGCAAAATGTAAAAAGAAACAAACACACATAGAGTCTTGCTTAATTATTATTCAATGAGATCGCCATTCAATTCAAAGATTAATTTTTGATATAAAATTTATTCTTTAATGTCATAACTATCCATTTTAAGAGAGAGGTATATATAAGGAAATTTTTATGGAATATGCTGAGATAAGAGAAATGTTTATTTGTGGATAACTAATGTAAATCAGAAGAATAACGCAAAAAAAAAAAAAATTTGGTTGCTTTATATTGCAGTTCTTTTTCTTAGAACAAAGACCTTGACTTTCTTTCGTTTTTTTTTTTTAAATTTTCTTTTTAATTTGAATTACCTAAATATTAATATCATAAATTAAAGTCATTATGGATTATTACCAACACTAGTATTCATACTTTTATTTAGACAATACTAATTGATAGAGCTGTTATTATTTCGAAGACTCATAACAATCAATTATGTTATTGATATTTTAACTATTTCTATTTTTGAAGCTCGATTACGTCAATAGTAGTATACAAATTTTGAAAGTAGTAAAACGAAAGTAGCATTGATAAAATGATATATAAGTGAAAAATCGCAAAAAGCAGATATCTTGAAAGATACTTTATATTTAGTGTTTATCAAATAGAATAAAGGTTTGTGTAAAAGTATTTAACACCTATGGTTTCACTGTAAGATAATATTAAAGACAGTCCTATCAATACATTGAAATAACTTTGCAGTATCAAATAATTAACTTTCTGACCGGAACATCAATTTTTTTTGCCGCACTGAGAAACATTCATCTGACAGACGGATACGTAATTTTTTTTTTTAATTTTATTACCTTAAAGACTGTTTTAAATGTCTTTATAGCTCATGAAGTTGAGTATGGCTCAAATAAGAAGTGTAGGGTTAAATCAAGCACAACAAAATATTTTTATCACTAGAATAATGGCTAGTATTTTTATAAAAACGGATTAACATTATAACATTTTTTCGAAGCTGCAAAACAAAAAAGGGAAAATGTAAAAACGAATATATTCAATTTATTTAACTGAGCAACTAAATATTTAATAGATAATATATATTATATACAAGTATATTTTTTAGATCTTACTTACTAATTTTTATGCCAAAAATATATAATTCTTTTGGGGAAAAAAGGGAAAGCAAACTGTTTTTGAAACGCTTGGAGCATCAGTGTACTACGAAGTAAGTGAAAAAAAAGTTGTGACTTACCATATGTACCGCTGAGTTTTTAAGGTTAAGAAAAACAACATATCGGAATATATTCTTTAAAAATGAAAATAAAACTTATTTTCATTCATAATTAAACAGCAATAACATATAAATAGGAAATTGATATTTTTGGGAGTTTGAATAATCATCCATAACACGAATTCTTAATTTACCTGAAATATGATAAAAATTGATTTTGATTATTTACTTCGTGAATGTTTTTTTTTTTTTATTCTTTTTGAAGAAGAAATTCTTGCATTCTTAAGCTTTTAAATTGCCATTAAATAATTAATCATGAACCTTCTGCCATTCAAAACACAATATTATTTGTGTATGACATACAAAATTTGAACTGCTTGCTATCATCAAAGTAGCTTACTTTTATTAAAAAAATTCTTTTTTTTTTTTGCAGAGATTGTGCCATAAATAAGTTAAGCCATCTGCCATTCTAAATTAAGCTATTTGTCGACAAAAGCAAACTCTCTTATGTTACGTTATGTGATATTTTTGTAGTGTTCAGCATTTTCAGCGAGTTGTTTTCGCTGTCAGTCATATGTGAGATTTTTTATTAGATCTGAAATAAGTTGCCGTCTCTCTTTTATAAATGAGCACTAAAATAACTAGAGTCTTCATATATAAATTTAATACCAGAAACCTAAAGATATGATTCAAATTTTAAAATATATTTAGAAATTTCCTTAAAAAGTAATCGCTGAAAAAATAAAGTTCATTTTTATTAAATACGTGAATACGGGAAATAGGAAAAAAATAATCAAACTGTTAAATATCACATGAATTTTAAAAAATGAGTATTATTGAAATGAAATAACTATATTTTTTGTAATTCTACGAAAGTAAGAATGAGACAAAATGGAAAACAATAAAAAAATAAATAAATAAAAAATGCAATGAAATGTGTATATTTCCCTCCTGGAGTTAGAAAAAAATGCCATTAATACTTAACTATTTAATAGTTATCCATCTTATCAAAAAGTTTAAAGAATAAAATTTGGATAATATATATATATATATATATATTGCCTGAGATAAATATACACGTACGAGGTATTATATATACTACCTTATCTTAAACTAAAACTAAACTAAACTCAATGGCGCAACAGCCCATGAAGGCCAAGGTCTACTGTGGCCATCTCAGTATATGTCACCTTGGGCGCTGAGATGCATGAGCAGATGTCCCGTTTAGGTGGTCAGTCTAGCGTGAAACCTCCAGTGCTTTATTCCCAAGAAAGCTTGGTACTCATTTATTGACCCATTGAAGGGATAAAAGGCTGATTCGACCTTGCCAGCCTGGGTATAGGACCCCGGATCTGTGGTTTGGAAGCGTGATATGCTACCACTCGACCTTATCTTAATTGCTCATTGTAAGCAAATGAATCTCACTTATTAATTCCGACAATTTTCTTACAATGAAACATGTATCTTTAATTTTTCACTAAAGTAAAAAAAAAAACCTCTTAACTTAAGTTTTTATTTATAATTTTCTAAAATTATTTGTAAGAAATTAATTTTTCATATTTATTATTATTTTTAAATGTCACAGTAAAATTCAGAATTTAAAAAAAATTTAAAAATATATACAGCTTTTAAAGTGTTTCTGTTTCAAAGTGTACTATTAAATAAAAAAGAAACTTACATTGGATTTTTTCACATTAAATTGTAGATGAAGATGCCGAAAAGGATGAAGTATCTTCAGAGAACTTGAAGATTCAGCTGGAGTTGATGGAACAAGAGATGAGTGTTCTCCGTAGGAAAGTGGATGAAACGGAGAAAGAGAACGAAAACCTGCAATCGGAAGTCAAATACCTACAAGAAAAAGTTATCAATCAACCACTCATCGAGGTAAATATGAAAACAATAAATAGCAATAGAACCAGGCAGTTTACCACGGAGCATAAGGTGCCAGATATAATTTTTGAAGGATTATTTAAATTCAAAATATTTAACGTTATATTTATTCTTTTCCAAATCATATTCGACATTTCATAGTTCTATTCATTTCCTTAGAGTTTGTAAAACTTTTTTTTCTGTAATTTTATTCCTTCAAATAATTTTCTATCGATTTCTAAAAGGAAATACAGTAGAACGTCGTTTATCCAAACGTTTGTTATCCGGAGCGTCAAATATCCGGACCAGTTTTTTTTCGTCAACTACATGTACTGTATATGAATATGTTTACTAACAGTGCAATGCTCAACAGTTATTTCGCGTGAGGTTAGGCAGAAAACAACGAAGAAAGTGTTGCAGCTTTTGCTGAAAAGCTCAATATAAGGGACGCCAGCTACCTGTTAGCCGTGGCGTGGGACTCGCTAGAAAGACAGAGCCTGAAAAATGCATGGAACAAGCTCTGGCCAGATTTAGAAGGAGAAAAAGACTTCAATGACGACCACAGGGAGAAGATTACCGACTTTGTCCATTCGATCCCAGGATTTCAAGAATGCGATGAAGAAGATGTAGAAACCTGAATGGCATGCGATGCAGAAGACTGTGGATTTCAAATGCTAAATGATGATGAGATTGTGACTTCCGTGCAAAAAGACCCCGACCATGTTGACGATGAAACGGATGAAGACAAAGACAGCGACAACAACGAAAGTAGCAAGGGTTCATTAAATGCTGACGCGTTTTCTGAGTTAGAGACAGCTATGGAGTGGTACGAACAACAATCAGAGTGCTATCCTACTCAACTATTACTGCTCAAGAGAATCAGAGACCTTGCAGCGAAAAAATGAAGGTGTACAATGGTATAGCGAAAAATGTGATTATTTTCCATAATAATGGTAAAATTGCGACATTTTGCACTTATTTTTCTGTTTCTTCAAGCACGTTTCCCACATGTGATGATTTTCAGTATTCGGTTTTCGGTTTTCCGAGCAATTGCGTATCCGAACTGTGCCCGGTCCCAGTTGATTCGGATAAATGACGTCCTACTGTATGCAGATATATATATTTTTTTCAAAGATATTCATTTGTTGAAGTTAGAATAACATATAACAAAAGTCTTCAAGTATTAAATTTTTTATTGCTCCAGAGTGTTTTTACGAAGGTTACCATTAATCATACAAATTCAATACAAATAAATTAATAATAAAAAAAAAATTATCTGGAATTTTTTTCTAACAAGAATATTTTTCTTACCAGAAACTGGAGTAATTTTTTTTAAGCAAGATGCAGCTTATATATATTTATAGCTTATATATTTTTTTTTATATATTTATAGCAGCTTATACTACAAATATCCAAATTTTTTATAAAAAGTACAATTACTCCAATGTTATCTTAAAAATTGAAGTTTGAAAAGTCTGTGAAAAAAGTAAAGTCTACGTAGATAAAAAAAACATGTTAGGTGTTTGTTAATGACTTACAGTTTAATATTAACTGTTGATAGAAACTGTCTAGAAATGGTTTTCAGATTTAGAATTATTCCAGTATACATTTTAACTACTCAAAACTTTGAAAATTATAACATCATGATAAACTTTTCATTTACATTGTATTTACTTATATTGCTTTAAGTAAGAGCTTATCCATCATAAAAGTATTGAGAGAGATTAATATACGCGAGACGTATTTTGTCAATTGTTTTCAGCTACCAGAGCTTCCTAAGGACGCTGGAAGTCCGGGAGTATACTGGGAGAACAAAGTCCGGTTGCAGGAATATGAAATCCGGGAAACACGCAAAAAGCTGATTGAGAAAGATAGAGAGATTGAAAGATTGAACACAGAAGTTGAGATCTACAGGAAGAAAGCATCTAAAATGATGGTCAGGAGCAGATCCTTGGACAGTGATATTCAAGTAGATTTGAAAAGGCAATTGCAGCTAGTAGAACAAGAAGCCAGCATATTGAGGCAGAAGGTAAAATATTTGTTTTAATCTATGGGTGTCTAAACTATGACCGTTTGACCATTGCAAAAAAGTAAAATTCGCTGGGCCACACATGCAACATTTTTTCAACAAACTGAAATAAAAATTAACTCTATGTAGTTTTATTAAAATAAATTAACTTTTTATTATAATTTTTTTTAAATTTGAATTAGATATATATAGATACATATTTCTTTTAAATTTGTAAAAGTTTTTTTAAATTTAGTTTGGATTTCATAAAGATGGAAAAAAATTCAAATTAATGAGATGGAAGAACTTTCTTTTGTTGAACAAGCAAATCGATATCGGATCCAACAGACGAGGTTGCAATTCTTAATACATATTCAAGATGTTTATCAGTGATCTTTGTCCTATTTTTATTTTTTGTATGCTTCATTCTTGAAAATATTTGCCCACAAATATAGGTACTGTCAAAATCTGAAGACATTAATAAAGCATGATTGTGAAAATTAGAATATTTATCGCGGGGTAGGTAATCTTTATAAAACTCTAGTAGAGAAACATTCCCAAATTTTTCTTTCAATTAAATGTCACTTTGCAGTTCAATGCATTCTATTTGAAGATTTGACGGTAATTTATTCATTTCTAAAGAAAATGAGGGGGGAAATGTGTTGAAATACTCTTTTTTTCAAAAATCTTGAAACCTACTTTCAAACTCTTTGATTAAATAAAAAAATTAACGCAGCATATTTTGTGTAACTCACAGGTTTATGTGCAGCCAAAGTACTGAAATGTGTCAAATCTTACTTTTATTTGACTGTGCCAAAATATTTAAATTTTCTTTCAAACGCTGTTATTGTTTGAAACATAATATTAATAAATTTATTTTTCCTTGAAGTCTCAAATTTAAATTATTCAAATGTTCTGTTAAGTCTACTAAGAAATCTAAATCTCTAAAACCCAATCTTCGTCTTCAAATTCAGTCACAGCCATGATCTCATATAGGCACAGATTCTCATGGCATACTAAAATGTTTTTATTTAAATTTTTATTTCAAAATAATGTCAACGAATCGGTTATATATAAAAAATATCGCAAACATTTTTTTTTTAATAAGAATATGTAAATTTAATTTTCATAATTTGCGTTTGGGTCGCGTTTTAAAGGATTTTGGCACTTTAGACAAGCATGTTTCAAACTATATTTGGAAATCTGGAATTAAAATGAAGAAATTGTAATACATTTCATGAAGGTCTGTGAAAAAAAGACTAGTGTAAACCTCTTACGAATTCCTAACATTTGAATATGGGGAGATAACTTGAAGGTTACCTTTTAAGAGTTTTAACCCTTTCCCGCCCAAGGTATACAGTCAGAATAGAACGTACGCAATTACGAAAACGAGAACGATTAGAAAAATTTTTTTTTAAAAAAAGGGGGGGGGGGAACAGCTGTCAAACCAATTAGCGCCACTGATAAAAACATTCATTGCGTATACTCTATTATTTAAGTTTACTGTGGTGTGTATATTACTCTGCTTTCTCACATGTTTTATGTTATTCGGTAAGTATACTTTTGTGCAATAATAAAGTATATTTGAACAAATGAAACTAAATGCTTGATAAAACTACACATTGATACAAATTGGATTGACACATTCATAAAAAGAAACTATACTTTGTGGTGTATTTTTCTTATGTGATTTTTATTTATTTCTCGTCCAAACAAACTAAAATAAACTGTTAGGTATTAATATTTATTCTTAGCAACCTTATAGTCCTGTAAGGGTTAGTGCACTGTGTTTTAAGGTGGAAGTAATTTGTTTTACTTCATTTTAATTCGATGTCTAAAATAAATTTATATTATTAATACTTAAATGTTTCATTAATTTTCTAGTTTTGTAAATGATCGCCAATTCGATGCAATTAGTCAAATAGTTTGAAAATGATATCTGAAGTTTCAAGACATTTGTATATAATTTTATTTATTTCACAAATGCCGAACATAAGCACCTAGGCCATTAGTTCATGTTCTCTCCAATACTTTTTAACAATACACTCAGAAATAGAGGATGCAACACAATTATTCAAATGTCGCCAGGTAATAGGTTGGTCCGAATCACATGAAACACAGTTTGGGGAGACCACCACTCATATTCTGTAGAGGTGGCTACTCAAACATTGTATACAAATGGTTACCTACGAGAATGAGAGACTAATGTGTATATCTGAATATGAAAAAAATATTTCAAGGTTCTTTTCAAGGAGTTGTGATTAATTTACGAGACTATGAAGGGAAACAGAAGATTGGGATCGAAATAATATTCATACCAAGGTAATTTAAACTGATGCGTCACCTCAAACACAAACATTCCCGGATAGGGAGAATTATATGAAGTAGGAAGAATTTTTAAGATTGTCGCATATTTAAATTTACATGACATTATAGATCTATGGCTTTAAAAGAAAAGCATTTCTTTTTTTCTTGGATGGTATAAGTTTTCAAAGATACACGTTCACATTTACTTTATTTTAATTCATTAGGTCAGTGTTTACAGCGGGAAGGGGGACGACGACGCAAATCCGTTAATACGTTTTATTTTCAATGATGGGATAACTTATACCACTTATTTACTTCTCCTCATTTTATTTTTTTTCTGCTAAGACTTTTTATGAAGAATATTTATGTAAATATTTTATAGCCCATTTCTTTAGAATAAATTCTATTTATAATATATTAGTATATTTTTTATTCGTTATACAGTATAATAAGAGAGAGAAATCGATAGTTAGAGTATATGTCTAAAAATGTATTCATTTAAAAACAAAAATTTAAAAAAAAAACAACGAAATAAACTATTCGTATTTATGCAATAAAAGTATCAAAATTTTTAACATTTACGTTTGAAATTTTATGCTAGTAAACATTGAATATTTGTAACATCAAAATTAAATGCATACGTATTTTTTTTAATTAGAAATTTGAAAATAAAATGCTAAGTTGAATTATAATAGGAATTATTTTTGAATCATTTCTCTTTACTCTAGACCAGTGATACTCAACCTGCGGCTCGCAGGCCGCATGTGGTCAGCCGACCTTTTCTGAGTGGCCCGGTCATGTCCCATTGAACTAAGAAATTCAATTATTGGAGAACAATGCACTGAAAATTAAACGGGAAATTCTATGAACCAAGCCATCCAATATATCAATTTTGCAATCAGTTTATTTTTTAATAGTAGAATGTAAGCAAGAGGATTAGTCATAGATGACAGGAAATAGAAATTACCCCATAATTCAGCAGAAATGTATAAAAGTAAATATTTTCGTGTGTATGCTGGATAGAAAAGTTAATATAGTATTAAAATAAAAGCCAAAAATGAGTTTTAATATTTTGATCAATTTTGTTTGGACAATGGTCTTACAGTGTGATTTTTTCACTATCCGCATGTTGAGGCCCGCGGGAAATACCTATCATATGTATGCGGCCCGGCGGAGGAAAAGGTTGAGTATCCCTGCTCTTGACTAACCTTAAAAATAGAAAGAGTGTGAAATCTTGAGTTGGAAATCTTATTTATAGAAACTGATTAATTGTATTAAAAGAAGAGACACCACTGCATATAATTATTTATCTTTTTCTTAAAAACTACGTAAAATAACTTTGCAAGAAAAGTTTATCTGAAGGCATTTTTCTATTACCATTAGGTCAACAATTTAGAGACCGAGAATGAGAAACTGACAATGGAGAACAAGCGCATGACCCTAAGATTGACGAAGAAACCACCTCCATCCTCAGCGGACATCTTACAGATGGAAAACATGGAGCTGAAGCAGAAACTGGAGGATCAGCAAAGGAAACTGGAGACAATGAGAGATGAGTTGGAAAAAGCTGCCCAAGAAAATCCAGTCCTCATTCAGGTAATCATATCACTTGTTTCTTACATTTCATATTTTTCTTACTGCACCGTATTAATGTATATGTAGGCACGTATTCTTATGATATGCATAAATATTATGAAGTGAAATTTCATATCATTTTAACTTGAGTTGCGCTTATAGAAATATCCTCTTTGAGGAAGGAGGAGAGATCCAAAATTTTTACTAGTTTAATATTTAAGTACATTTGAATTTGAAACAAAGTTTTTAAGACATAATTCACTAAGTGTTGGAGAATCCGGGCTCAAAGAAACTCCCCGCCAACTCTTATAGTACACTTATTCAATATTATAACAATCTGTAAAATGTTTGCATAATTCAGCTAATAACAGTGGCCGTGGTAGCCTAGTGGTAATGGACTAGGCTACCTCATGACCGGTGTGTCATGAGTTCGAGCCATTAGTGCACACAAGGGGGATGTCCTGGGGGTCCGGCCCCCCCCCCATAGCCCTTGATTTTTTTCCGATTGATTCTAATTCTAAGTATATAGTACGTAAAATTTAATTAAGTATTTGTTATTAGTGATTAATTTTATTAATTAATGCTAATTATTTGTTCAATAATTAGTTTTTTACTGTGTTTTGTTCCCGAAAATCGACGAAATCAAAAGGAGCATGATACAAGAATGGTGAACTTTCGATCCCGGACCCCCTCTTGAAAAATTCCTGTGTGCACTACTGGTTCGAGCCATCGTGCCACTGAAGACCCGCCATGAGGAGAGTGGTCGTTTGTTTAATGCACGATCATTCTGTCGAGGCTCAAAGTTCTCTCGTTGGCATTGTAGTTTGGAGAAGGGGGGAGGCAGCTCACAGTTGTCGTTACTTGACCGAGTTTCAAAATAACGTTAAAAACCGATCGTCAATAGCTCTCGTGTTGCTTTATAAAGTGTGACGTTAATAAACACTCACTCAGCTTATGACAATCGAGATATTGTTATAAACTACACCACGTTGTTAACACGTGTTAGTTATTGTTAATGAGAAATTTAAAGAACGTGAGGGATTGCTTACAATTGAAACTTAAAATGAATTTCGGTCAGCACTCTTTCCAAAAATTTCTAAAATAGAAAATTGTCACAAAAATTAGTCATTATAATTTCCATATTTCTAGTGATAGTTTCACAACTAATATCGCTACTTGAGGTCAAGTGCCATAGTTTAATTTACTACACTGTGGTATTTGGTCAAGAAAATTTAAATGTATTTATCTAGTATTTCAACGATTTATGTGTTCAAGATTATCCCCAATCCCATTTAGTATAATTAATTCTTTAGGATTATAAGCCAAGGAGAGAAAGCCTGACATCCCTGCTTTCTGAGAATGAGAACGATCTCATAGCATCCCTCAAGAAGCGCCTCAAGACCAAAGACGAAGAATATCAGAGCGTTCAGACCAAGGCAGTGCAGCTGGAGGTGGAGAATAGTCGCCTCAACAGAGAATACAAAAAGCTCAAGGAAGCTCTGGGATCCAAGAAAAAACCCATGAAAGCCATCAGGGACTCAGCTACAAGGATAGAGCTCAGGGAACTGGTCAGCGAGTTGCAGGACGATATTAGTAAGTTAACTATTGAATTTATCTCTGAGATCTATGTAAATGTTAAATGAATTTTTCCTTGATTATTGGAGTAAGAATCGACAATATTTGAATAACATAAAACTCTTCTTAAATAGTCTGTATAAACTTAATATAAGAATTATTAAGTTTAGAACTAATTTGCTTTCGGTACGTTACTCAACTTTGGTATGATTTCGAGAAATCACACCAAATAGATGTTTGGTGGTCATTCTAATGTTATCACTCCAACTTGGCGGAATTTTACTATTATTTGACGGAAAAGTCCTTGATGTACCAACTTCAAATTAGTTCAAAAAATTTAACATTAAAATTGCACTACTAAATTAAACATACGCAGTTAAATTTAACACTAAAACAAGTTTATTTAAATACGAAAGAAATATAATGTTTAAAATTCTCTTTCAGTAATTTAGACATTCAATTTTATTTAAAACTTATATTTTGTTATAATAACTAAATGATATTTTTTCCAAGATCTAGGGCATCTGGCATGGTGTGAGGAATTTTCTTCCCTTACATATTAAATTCATTTTTTGTTTATTTCAATTAAGGATGGATCGTAAGGAATAAAAAAAAGTAGAACCTTAAAATTTCCATGTGCTCTCATTTTCAGGTGAGCTCCAAGTCAACCTGAGGAGTCGAGAAGTCCTACAGGAAGGGTTAGAAGACGAATTAGAGAAGGTTAAGAAAGAACTGAAAGATGCTCAAAAGGAATTAAAGCACAAAGAGGATAGGCTACAATTAGAGATGGACAAGGGTAGACACGAGAAAGAAACTCTGCAGAAAGAAATTGATACTCAAAAGTGAGAAAAAAAATTGCTTTTCTTTTTGCCTAAAGAATAAAAATAAAATTATTCAAATCCTGTATTTTATATTTTTTAATTACAGAAAATCTTGAATGTATTACAGCAAGGGATTTATCAACCAACCACTACAACATCACAGTACACAAAATGAAATGAAATAAATTACACTGCACTGAACTGAATAAAGAGCCCACGTCATTTCATAAAATGAGTAGAAATAAGCGCTAATTAAGTGATTATTTAATTAATCGCTTAATTAAGCGCTTTATTAACTGAGTAGAAATAAGTGCTTGGAATTTTATAACCAGAATAATTTCCACTGAAATAAATATGCGCTGCTAAACTGGTAAGAGTACATGACAAATTACTTTGATTCTAAGAGGACGCACTGCAACTTATATCATTTCGTCAGCTAAACAGTCAATTAAACTGTCTGTCGTTTAAATTAAGGCTAATTAAAGAGCTCTTGTAATGTATCTTGTCTTATATTTGTGTATATATCTATTTTAGAAGTCGTTTACACCATGATAAGGATTCAGTTTCTGACAGGACATTAATCAAAAGCAAAAGAATCTCTGAATAAAGAATGCCTGAAACACAAATAAAAGAGATCGTGTTATATATATATAGTGTCTCTGGACAATTTTATATATTCAATAAAGTATATGTTGAACATAAATGCTGTTCCCGTTCCTCAGGACGTAGTTGAAGCAAAGATGAAGAAACTATCGATTAATTGGAGATATAGTTCATTTAATGATTATGAAGAAAAAGAAAAACATATATATGAAGTATTATTTCTGTGTTAATAAAGCTCTGTTATTTATAAATTTAGTCGTTTGTATAAGCCGTCTATGTTTCCGAATCCTAGATATGTAAAAAAAACTTAATACGCAGAGTTCTTCTTACAAATTTTAGCTACAGTGTAATAATTTAATCATTAATGCTTGCATAAACATAAAAACTATTGCAATCATTTAAGAAAACAAATTCTGTAAATTGAAAAAAAAATTTTAACTTTTTTTTTTTTTTTTAAATTTTAATTGTTGAAAAAGAAAAAAAAAAACAAAAATTTAAAACAAAATTGGTTTATTCTCAACCGTTACAAAGGCAAATTAATTTAAAAGTGGAGTAAACCTGTGTCATGGGTGTCTAGTGGAATCTAAACACAGAATTTCGAAAACCAATGCATTGCCATTCCGCTGTTAACAAATATTTTACCTCCTTGACCAAAACGAGCTCAGTTCATGAAAACTTTCTTGAATGGATATATTTCACCAACTTTCACACTTCAGATCTACTGTACATTCAAAAAACTGTTCTCAAAGGGCAGACAATTAATATTTTCAACAGCATTTACAGACTCATATCTTTTCTAGGAACAGAGCCACCGTTGCTGAAACTCAACTATCACAGATGTCCAAGCACAGCGGCGCCTCTTTAGATCAGACTCGCAAGATTCACGAACTCACTCTGGAGAAAGAAGATGCCGAAAGGAAGGCTAGAGCTGCAGAAGAAGCTCTCGAGAAGAAAATACAGAGGTTAAGAGACACCCAAGAGAAAATGAATACTACAAATGCCCTGAAAGAAGATATGGCGAGATCCAACAGGTTGTTGCAGTCACAGAAAGCAGATTTGGAAAAAGAGGTATTCTGAAACAGAATTCTGATGAATTTTTTGTGAATTGATAGTTAAAAGTTAACGAGTAAACACTGTTTCATAAGTTCATACTTAACTAATCATTTTTTATATACACAAGGTTATTATAATTAAAATCACTCTTTCAAAATGTGCTTTAAAAAGAACCACTGGTCAGAATGACTTTAAATTTCATTTGAATATCCTTGAAGAAAAGAGAAATGGTATGACATAAGAAAATAAGTTTCCAAAGTGTATCAATAGATGGCATTGTGAGGGGTATTACGAAAGCGAATTAGCTACAAAAGACATTTTGAATCAAATTACGACAGCTTTACTTTTTAAAACCAGCTGTTCAATATGCATGATAGTTTCGGCTTTTTGACGGAAAAATGACTTCCAAGTCATTCAACAATTATGGCTCTATTAGTGAAAACCCTATCCGTCATGGAAAGGTCGTACCATATTGGATGGGAAAAATAGGTTCTACCGATTCTATCGACTCGACGCCATCTACAAAAACGCTGAGTTTTCTAATGCCATGCCGTTCCCTCTTTTTCAACTATCAGTTGAAATTTGAAGTCATTCTGATAGTGGTTCTTTTTACAACATTTCGAAAGTGGGATTCAAATTATAATCACATTGTATATACTCATTAAAAACTGTTTTCTAAAAAGGAATCGCAAATATTTTTTTAATTTAGTTATCTGGAATGGATTGTTTGTTTTTATTATGAACCATTTTTTTTCCAAAGTAAAATGAATTTCAAATTTTTACCCGTGATAATGATTGAAAAATATATTCGAGATGAGAACTCTTAAAAAAATAGCCAAATTTCAAAATTTAATCACCAATTAAATCAAAGCATTGTATTTTGGTTGGTTAAATAATGCATCAATCTCTCCTATCACAAACAAGTATAATTTATCATGACTGAAAATTTTGGGGAAAAAATGTTACTATTATTACCTTTATAATTAAATGTTAAAATATTGTTATGTATATCAGAAGTTTTCTTAGAAGTTCGCTGGAAAAATAAAAATCCAAAAGAAATTTAACGAATGATCTGAATGTGAAAGAATAAAATAATGCAAAATCACAAATTTTTTCTCTCATTTTCTTAAAACCGAAATATTTACTCAATTTAAGAAGAAGTTTACATTTGATTAAAGAAAGATTTACCATTGGAAAATTAATTACATAAAAACAAAAGCAGTCAGAAATGGGTAGTATGAAATATATCGATGAAAATCAATATATTTTAGAAGAAAATAAATGTATTGAATAAATGTAGTGCTTATATATGTATGAAATTAGAAGCAAAAAAATCTGTCTTGAGTGGTATTTTCAGAGATGGGTACTAAAATAAAATTTAAAATGTAAAAAGGCTTATTTTTAAACGGGGTGAAAGTGTTGTTTAAAATTTAAGTTACTTACAAATACATAATTGGAATATTTAATCGGATGATTTCAAGGCAAAGGCAAATATAAAAAGGTTGAATATTGTTTATTATTATTATTATTATGTTCATATATATATGTAAAATATTTTAGAACTCTTACATTCTTTAAAAATTCCTTGCTTCATCTTTTACCATGCAGGTCGACGAACAACGCAGTCTTTTGGTCAAGGCTGAAGCAAAGGCAGCTGAACTGAGAAGCCAGATAGATAAAACTGACAGAGATCTTACCTCTCTCCGAAAAGAGTACGACCAGCTCAGAAACGAAGTAAGAAATTTGTTTCTATCACAAAGTTTGAATATAAAGCAAATTTAAAAGGGGGGGCTGGTTCGCACGCGCGTGCGATGTGTTATCTTGGATAATCGCTTTGAATTTTTAATTAATAGCCTCCAGAGATTTTAGAGTTTCCAAACAAAGTCAAATTTAATTATTTTCATTATTTTTTTCTAATGGCTATTAAGTAAATACATAAGATATGAGATGTAGTCCACATAGTAGGTGAGTAAGACGCAGTAATTATTTTAGGGCAGGGGTGGCGAACCTTTATGGATCAACATGCCATTTCTTCTTAAGAAATGTTTGATGAGGTATAGATTTGCCGTCAAATAATTTTGATTTATGATTGTTGGGAAAATAATAATAAAAAAAAAACTAAATTCTAAAAACTCAAATCTCTTTATTTATTGCGAAAAAATACCTTTTGCACTGTACAGTTAAAAATGTTTTAGCTCTATACGTGTAATTCAAATTAAAGTAACATTAGTGTGACTTTGCTACAAATTGGGTGACAAATAACTGATATTAGGATTGTAAGATGTTACTTTTCGTAGAATGCATGCTGGAGTCATCTGCCAAATGGCTTCTAAGCAATTAATTATTTTTGCTGTGGTTCAATTTTTCTACAAGAGGATTTGTTTCAAAATGCTGTTTTACAGACGATGCTCTGCACACCATTGTTCCAGAATATAAAACTTTACTAATAATACCATATTTTTAGATTCCCCGTTCAAAATTCTTTGTTACATTTACTATCTTGCACTTTTTGTTCTGAACTAGCCATGTTGAATAACAGTTAAAAATCTTAAATATAAC
>BMAV01012755.1:147044-221374 GCA_019973955.1 Trichonephila inaurata madagascariensis
TTATCACTTATTTCATTTTAACATCAGGAGAGTTATTTATAGCTTGTGCTTTTCTCAAAAAACAAAAATGCACAAGAGATGGAATTATTCAAATGTTCACACTAAACATACAAGGGGAAAACAGGGGAAACGTTGTATAAAAAACGTAATCACGTGTGTTCAACTGAAAAGAATTACTAGTTATTTATGAAAATTACGTCATTGTTTTAATGGAAGTTAGAACCCGCTTTGTAAAGCATGCGTCAATAATTATGATTATGATATTCTTTTACTAAGAATCACCAATAAATGTAATAAAAATTCAAGGTCTAATCTTTTTAATGAGGAATCAGTAATAAATTTATCAAAATAATGTTTTTAATCTGTTAGAAAAAGACGAAATGGGACCCATTTCGAAATAAGGTATTCGGGTTTTATGAATTAAATATTATAAATAAAGATTCGGATTTTGTGAGTAAATATTCATTTATTATTATATATATATATACGAACTCTTCTTATGGTCTTTATTAATAATCAAGCACCAAAAAAATAATTCAGTATTTTGGGTCATAATAATTCTTGGCAATGTTTATTTTCATATACCAGCTGGAAGACGAGAGGAGTCGCTTGAAGCAAAGCACCGACAAGCGTCAAACGGAGATCAATTCCAGCTGGAACAGGGAAAGGGACGACATGAGAAGAACCATCAACGATCTCAAGAACAGGATAGAGCAGCTGCAGCACCAGATCACGGAGAACGAGAAAATGTTCATTGAGAAAGTAAGCTTTACTTTAAAAGTTTTTACTCTTTACATGTAGTACCACGAACAGCTTAGTATGACTTCCCCTTTAGAGTAGGGGTGTCAAACTCAAAGACTAACTTGGGCCAAATAAACAAGGTTTAACTTTAGGGGTGAGCCGTAAAAAAGTCAATGTTCAAAGAAACGTAGGTTTATTTTGAATTATATATTATAATAAGCATATATAAAAGAACAAGAAAAATTTAATGTTTACGTCCTGACACTTGACTTCTCTTCTCTGCTACTATCTTTTCAATTTCGGAGAATTTTTTTTAATATTTTATCATATATTGTTGTGTGCTACTATATTGGTCGGGCCGTAAATGTGCTCGTTGAGGGACACGAGTTTGACATCCCTGCTTTAGAGCGATCTTGGTGGAATTTCTGCTTGCGTGTTGTGGTGATTTACACATTGCCAATGCTCTCTTGGATTAAGGGTCACATAAAAAACATCATTTCTTGTTTCCAGTAACAATTCTGTCAAGTTAGGAAGGATCTTTGTGAACAGGAGAGATTAAGTCTCCCGCAATTTCCATTCGAATTGCTTTTAGGTCTTCGTTTAACATGCGGTGAACGATGTGTTGACACACCCTATGCAAGTTAAGGTTCTTAGTCACTATCCGTTGACATGTGGCCAAGGATATCTCAACTGATTCTGCTATTTGCGCTGTTTTTTGAAGCATTTTCTGGCGTACCACCGCAGTAACCGTTTCGATGTTTTGAGAGGTGCGGGAAGTATGCGGACATTCAGAACGTTTGTGATCTTCGAACTTTTTCCTTGCCTTCTCCAAGGCTAGCGTTTGCTTTAACGAGTCACTGCCTTACACATGCTTTAACATTTCATGCGTCTCCGTAGCACACTTTCCCAAGAGAACACAAAATTTTATATTCATTCTCTGCTCAACAAAGGTAATTTCTTTCAACCTCACCGGCTACTAAATACATTCGTCTAAAAAATATGACACCATGGCGAGTCACTGGGCCACGTGATTTAGTATATACTTTTTTAGAAAAGGGGAAGAACACAGTGTAACATCGAAACGTTATCGTAGTCACTGTACTGCAACAATTTTTCACGTTATAGTCACAGTCCAAGAACTTTTGAATCCTACCTCGTAGAAAGGAGTTCGAAATAAAACGTCTCTGTCATATAATTCGTATTTCAGATGTATATAATAAATTAATTTGCTTATTTATAATTAGAACATTTTTTTTAAAACCTTTGTTAATATCAAATCATTATTTCTTTTAAATATACTAATTGAAGATGGGGAAGATTTAGAGAATCTACCTAAGAATATTTATAATCTTTCAAGGTACACGAAATTTAATTTATATTGCTCAAAATTATTGCTGTCATTTCATGAATTGGCTTTGGTAGACTTGAATATATAAAGTACATATAATGTCAGGATCAAGCTCTGTACGCTATAAGAACCTTCGTTGACTTTCAACATCAATTCTGAACATACACTAAACGCTATAAAAAAATTCAATGAATAAGAAAATAAAACAAAATAAATCGAAAAATATTTTAATTGGTAATTGTAAATGAAAACAAACTGTTAAATGGTTCATGTTTAGTTTGGAGTTTTGTAAAATTACTTTTCAGTTTCAAATGAAGGAGTATAAAAATTAATTTTCAAATTGAAAGTTCAAATTTTTTTTCAAATAAAAAAAAGCAATTTAATAACTACCTTTCGTTGTCAGTCTTTAAAGTACTAAAATAGCATATTTAATTCGTGAAAAATTATAATACATAACTAAAGCAGTTACAATTGTTCATATTTCTGAAAGAAATGTTTATTATTTATGCCAAAATAGAGGAAGGTTTTAAATTCGGGTTTCGAAGATTTTATGCTATCAGTCTCACAAAGAGCAAGATAGTGCTGTTCAGTGTTGAACAAATACTTCTTGTGACGCCCACAACAACAAGTGAATATTTGTCGCGAGAGGGCGCTAGTGTGTGTAGTGTTTAGTGTATGTGTAAACGTAGTAAGAGCAAGAGCGTATGGAGAACGCTCTAATAAAATTCTTTTTATCTTAGTCCTAACCATTTAATGTGTGGCGTAATCTTTAGAAATTTTAATATATGTGTAGAAAACCAGTGCGCGAACAGGTGCTTAAGGAGCAATGGAAATTTATTGTAGATAGACAATCTCTGAAATAAAGTATACAGCACTAGAATTCACTTAATGAATCCCATAAAGTCTTCACATCTTCTATAGCACTCAGACACAACTATCAGTGTCTAAAAATACAAATACCTAATGTTTAAAATTATTCACAAGCACTCATTTGATAGCAACAACTAATCTTTTGCCGAATTTTCAACGATCAAAACAATACTGACTCAGTTTTAGCGAGTAACTCCTATTTATATGCGGCACGGATCTTTCTCGAAAGATTGATTTACATCATAGGTCGTGATATTAATAAATTTCTCCAGTAATTTCCAGAAGCATCTAAATGGTCATCAACCCGCCAAAAATGATCTCCAAATCGCAAAAATGGTCGTCAAAACTGATGCTTTCGCTCGATCACCAACATTTCGCCAAGTTTCCATTGAATCGCCATTATAATATAAGGAACAGCAATATTACAATTTTAGCATAAAATAAATACAACATAAAGTAATATTAACGTATTACGCATACAGATATAAATTATTTACACTATTTTAAGCATTAATTACACAAAATTCGTAAAAATATTATTTGTATCCATAGTGAACATTTCATATCATTATGTTGCATAGAACATCTCTATACGAACACCTTTAGAAATTATTATTATTATTATTTAGAATAGTCAAATCGATACGTCTGTAATTCATTTTCAAGCTTTCAATTTTCCCCCTTCCTTTGCCTTTTTATTGTGTGACCGCTGTAGCGTAGTGGTCAAGGCAACAGACTCGTGGTTGGTGTGTCATCAGTTCGAGCCCAGTACCACTGAAGACTCACCGTGTAGAAGAGCGATGCACGTTAAATCTGTCGAGATCTCAAACGTTCTCCCGTTGGTGAGTTAGGAGAGGTGTTGCCAGCTCAGATGTCGTCCTCGTCACTTAACCATGGTTCAAAATTACGAGGTCCGTCACCGAAAGCCCTCGAGTAGCTGAACAGTGCGACTTTAATATTCACTTACTCACTCCTTTTTATTATAGAATGTTTGCATAATTAATCATTGTAAAACTTAGTTTAAATTAAAATATAGAATGCTTGCTATCCAATTTTTAAATGATTAATTGTTTTTTCCTGTCTTATCTCTAGGAGTCTCGCCTGCGAGAAGAATTCAAGCGAAAGAAAGAAAATGCAGTGAGGGAAGCTCGCGAAAAGGGAGAGTCAGCCTTAGAACTGGCTCGTGAAGATGAGAAAATTGCTAAGAACAAAGTTCAAGAGCTGGCTGACAAATTGGAAAAGGTATAATACATGTACTAATACAAATGTTTTCGTAAAGTTTAACATCTTATTTAGAGTATAGATGACATTAAAAGATGACAAATAATCAAATATACAACTTTTTCGAAAATATCGATGAGTCGAAAATATCGATATACAGTAGCATATAGGGAATATTAGATTCTCTGTAATAAAACTCGTAACTACATTAAAACTGAATGGTTGATTTTTCTTATCAATAAAACCGAATAAGTAAATACGATTAATTTAATTTTTTTTAAAAAAGTATAGATTTTCTTTCTATTTTTTTACATGTTTATTTCGAACATCGTAATTCTGCTAATTTTCGTTTGCTTCATTTTTCGCATTAAACTTCACCCATTGTTTAAGTGAAGTTAAAGGGATAAGAAACAGAGATATCAATGTGCAACTGAATTCGGACAGATTTTTAATTCAGAATTGATTTTTAATTTACACTTATGTATCTTCAGTGAAATAATTCGATTATAATATAGGAAATATCGATTATATTTCCTAAGTTTTCATAAGCAGAATAGTTTACTTGAAATATGATGAAGTATCTATGCTTCAGCTTTACGTTGCTATGCTTACGTTATTTTTTTTCTAACAAAAAATGCATCGTTTAATTTATTGAAAAAATTGGAAAATTAGAAAGGAATATGGTGAAAATTAAATTGAAGTTTAATTGTAATTTATATAACAGGAAAAACAATGCTGTTCATTATCTTTTTCGTTTTATTGTTCATTTTTAAACTTTCTGTGCTCTCTACTAATACGTTTTATTTTTGTAGAAGTAGAAGGAAACTTTAAAAATATATAACGTAATAGTGTTTTATTTTTCATGTGTAATTCTGTACTGATTAAATTTTTAATTCTTTTAAAATTTGTATCCCCAAAAATAAAACGTTTTAGCTGTTTTTCTTAAACTAAGCCGGCTCGGTCTGTAAAAAAATATTTTCAAATTAAGATACCATTTGGACTTTACCTCAAATTCCTCATAACTTTAATGATTTTTTTCAGTTGGAAAATTCATTGCGAGAATCTGCCGAGAAGAGCCGTAAGGTGGCATCAGAACACCGTCGTGAGAAGGACGAATGGCACAAGGAACGTGACAATTTAGAATCGGAAATCCATGCGGAAGTGAAGAAGAGAGAGAAGTCCGAGAGAGATTCTGAACAACTTCTCAAGCAGAAGGAGGAAGAAGTACTTTTGAGCAAAGAGCGGGTGGTGGCCATCGAGAGGGAGCAGAGGAGGATGCAAATGCAGCTGGAGGAGGTAGAGAGCCTGCAGCAGAAAGTCAGGCTCATGGAACAGGACGCAGATAGAATGAAGGACGAGTATGACCACCTCACGGCCAAGGTGAGTATCTCTTTTGCATCAAGAGAAAACAGTTCAGTGGTTCGACAATGGTTTTGTTAATCCATTTGCTTACGAAACATACTTATAGAACCTAGTCTCCTACTTTTTTTCATCAAAGTACGATACATCACGGCAGGTCGTTTTAAATGTTAACCCACGAAGGACAAAAAATATCAAAGACAAATAACATAAAATATAAGGACGAAGTGATTGAAATGATAGTCTCATTAGACCTACAAATAAGAGAAAACCAGTATTCTGTATAGCCTTCGTGATTAGCTATAACTGCAGTGACACAAGACACTTTGAAAGAAACTTTGAATATGTTCTCAAAGTATGACAATTCCTGCTGCTTCTGTATGTTACCAAATCTGGTACACTAGTGGTGGTGTGTGCTGGACCAGTCAATTATGAATCCTCGATTATACATATTCGATGAACTGCATATCAGGATTGGCGTATTAAGACAGAACTGAAATCTGTGTTGAGCAATGAATTATTGAATTCTATATGCTATTTGCGATTTCCTGTTGTCTTGTTGAAACTTGATCGAAGCGGGCCTTTAAGGCTAGCTCCAAAACTTCCGAGGCATAGAGATGGAGATTGAAAGCGCATTATGGGGGTGGAGGTGGGCAGGAGTAAAATTCTCAAATCAGCTGAAGGACCGGTAGGACAATTCGTAATGCAAGTGTCCTTTAATATCTCTCTGTGGTGCTTTCGCACTCAAATGCATCCATTATGGTGGTAGACAAAATCATGAGTAGTCTGAAAAGACAATGCCAGGTTTTTTGCGCTTCTATTTTTGTTGTTAAACGTAGTATTACAACTGCATACATCTGTGCTGTACAGATCAGAGGTATAACAATGGACACCTTGCTGAAATTCACTTCAGTAACAGACGACGATAATGGTATTTATTCATAATCATGCAAAATCTAAATGGTTGTGCTAAAATCTGTAATTCCCTTTGTGCATGGATTCTCAATGCACCAGTGAGATTCATCATTGTCATGCACATAATATATGCTTGTCTTCAAGCTTGCTTGGAGGGTGCGACTACAACAATCCTTCCTGTCGGTTGATCAATTTTGTTACGCAATCACCGATTCCATATTCGCATTACTGTGGTTTAATTTCTTCCAACACAAGCACCGATTTCTTGGAAGAATAATCTACTATCTCTGCAAATATTCCTTCTTTTTCCACAATCAGAAACGCGCTTGGCTGACTTCTGTATTCTTTGGTGAGGCATATAAAACTTCTCACGCAAAAAAAACTCAGCAAAAATCACAATTCCATATAATTTGAATATAGCCTTCTTTCTTCCTTTGTAAACAGCATGTAAGTAATACTACCACACCGGATTTGCAATGCTAATTATTTACCCAGTTACGTAATATTACTTCACTGGATATTAATACTACTCTTAACTGTATATTTATGTTTTTAACTCTGAAGCAATAACTTTCGAAAAATAATACCTATTTTTTATTGCTTAACATTTCTTCTTTAGAATTGATCTTTTACCGTGACTGATATAACCTAAAAGTAACTTCGAATGCAAAAATTTCTTATAAATGAATTTTACATTCTTATTCTTGTAATTTAACAAACAATTAATAAAATAAAAACATGTTGTATTAATAAATCGCTTTCTTATATTAAAAGGAATTGGTTTCTTCCAATCTACAGTAAGAAAGTATGTTTCAATTTCAAATTAAAATCACCACAAAGTGTTTTATACGAAAAATACATAATTGTATGTGTAAGTAACTCTAAAATTATTGATGTCATATTTTGAAAACATATCTGAAAACTTGAAAATAAACACACACACACACACATCACTTTACTATCATTTTCTCTTAACTAATATACTTTTAAGTCATTTAAAATAAAATGAGCATGTTATTTTCACTTATTTAATACAAAGTGGACTTATAATGTAGGACTTTATTGTATTTCTTACAATTCTGAAGCAAATTTAACTTTCTCTTCGTTATAGCGCATATTTTAAATTTAAATTCAAAGTACATTAAAATGTAGAAGGATATAATAAAATATTTTTGAAACCTCACTATCCAAACATAGTTTTAAAAACATTCTGTTCCGGTGGTTTTATTTATAAAAAAACAATTGTAGAAAAAAATTTAAAAGCTAGAAAAATCCAATTCTTGATACTACACATGACTGCCAATGAAACTATTCGCATAATGCCTTCGAATAAATAACATATATAAATTTTTGAACACCATATAAATTCACAATTTTATATTTGTTATTTTATATTTCAATTATTTATACTTGTTGCAGCAATTTTTATTGAAAAATAAATAATTTTAAAAATCACGAGAGATCTTAAATTTCATTTTGAATTTTAGTATGAACAATTGGAAGATGATTTTGTGAAAACAAAATCAAGGCTTGTTCAAGATAAAGAAGATGCTGAAGCTAGTCTTCATAAGTTGAGAAAAGAATACAATGAATTGAATTTCGAATTTTCTTCCTTAAAAGATTCTTACAACACTCGGCAAGATTCCTGGATAAAAGAAAAACTAGATTTACAGGTATGTAAAACTCACACAGTATGAAGTAAATAATTGATTTTCAGTTTCCTGTTGCTGCAATTTGAAAACAGAAAAATCAACAGTATAAATAACTGTTACTAATTGAACTTAGGTCATTTCTAATTACTGTAACATATATATCTACTAAAAATTTAACACAGCATAAATAGTTATAAATTAAATTCAAGGCTTTCAATAAGACTTGTAAACCGGTTATAAGCGAAGCCAATAAACTTTTTACTAAAATTTACATAACCATACAATCCGGGTTTCTCTGAAAAACTGAAAGTCAATTACATATTCTTTTTCAAGTGATGAATAATTTTGTTTTTATACTGTTATTGATGAAGTATTTATATTGTAATGCGCTAATTTTTCATATGACGTCATTGACACATAATAAATGTAATTATGTGTTTCCAGCTAATTGCTTCATGTGCCTCACTGTTGCCATCTTTTGCTTTTTTCAGAAACTTTCTCTTAAAAAAAAAGCATATTTTTTAACACTAATAAAACACTAAAAGTACCCGTGTAATATAAGAAATATTTTGTTTTTATTTTGAAAAAAGAAAAACAAAAGAAACAGTTTGAGCATTTTTATTTAACTATCAAATGTGAAACAGTATCTGAGTTTTACGAATACAAGTTAATCTCAGCTTTTAATTCAAAGAAAAACACGTGATTACATTTATCATGTGACCATCATAAATGTAGCCTGACTGTTTAAATTCAAATAAAAAGAAAAATATAGATTACATAAACACAAGAACAGTGTTAAAATGCTAAATAAAAAATATTTTGCTGAAGTAAGTTGAATCTGAGTGCCAATAAATTTAAAATAACAATAAAGAAAATATTACTTTTACGCCATGACCTTTACATATGGCCTGTACGAAAAATTAGTTTTCCTTAAGTATTATTGTTACTACGCATTATATCGTCTATCGATTCATCAAATGAAAAGACGTTGCCAAATGTCGCGATATGTAACTAACAGATGAAAATTATTCTCATTCATATTCAAACACTATCATCTTGTTTACGCATACGATGACAGCATTTGGATACATCTTTGGATTTGACGATATATGTATGTACCGAATTGTTTATTAAAAAACAAGATTTACAAGTTATGTTTTATGTTATATTTTTACTTTTCACATAGTGAAATAATAATAATATTATGTTAATTTTCTTTTTATTTACGTAATTCTTAAATGAAAAGCACTCTAATTGCTACATTTTGTAATTGATTTTTTTTTTGTTTATATAGCTACGCTTTTAGATAGGTATTATTTTATTTAAAGTAATAATCTTTTGTTTATATATACTTTATAAGAAAAATTCGTATTTGCGTACTATACTGTCGCTCGACTTCGCCAAAAGAAAAGACATCGCCAAATCAGAAAATAGCGTCAAATAATGGCATCCTTATTGTTACTGAAAACGTGTTCGAACGTAAGAGGGAATGGTGTGCCCTCTTCACCTGTAAATCGCGGTACTTGGCGCCGTCTTTTGATTTCTCTAAATTGGTCTATGGTATAATACGTAAGTTTCGAAAACCGACTAAAAACTTGTTTTACTGTATGAAAAGCTTATTAAATCATTGAAAGTATTTTAATGAGCTTTGGCGAGCCCATTTCCCAACCATTTTGGATGAATGACTAATATTGTTAATCTAAAAGAAATTTTGTTTTCCTCCCAAGGCCTTGACCTTTATCGATTTTTATGTTATAAACTACATCTGAAAGAGAGAAGAAATAATAATACTTTTCTTGGCGTTACATCTCCCACCGCGATTTCTGTAAATATTTTTACATGTATTTTAATTACTCATTTGTACTTGGATTTAGATATACTTTCAGAAATTGATTGACTGGGGGGGGGGGAATGCGAGAGAATAATTGTTTTTGTTTTTCCAACTACAATCTATTACATTCAAATCTCTAGGTTTAAGTAAAATAGAAATTTCATATGCCGATCATGAATTCAAAATGAGTTTTAGACTGGAGTCTTAAGTTCTAGATTCAAAGTGGAATTTAAAAATTTATATTGCTCTTCAATAATAAGAGTTAAACAATCAAATAGCCACCCCCCTATCCGGTATAGTGACGCTGATTGCTGTGCCATTGTGTCTTGGTTCGAATCTCGGAGAAGGTATGGATGTTTATAAATGTATAGTGCCATCACGGCATGGGGGTACTCTTTTTCGCCGTCGAGCCGCAAGTCTTCTCGTGAGGTTGGTGGAACAGGAAGATAGAAGGGAGGCCTCTGACCACCTCCAGGGGTTTTTCTCTCAAAATTGGCGTGGAATCGAGGCAAATCGCACTGTCACCTCTATAGTGCTCAAAGCTAAGGCTAACGGCAGTCATATATGTAGCCATTTGTCGTGATGAATTTCACCTGCCTTGATATGATGTTACGGTCTATCAGGTGGCATAAGTAACAACAATAAACAATCTTTGATGTAACTGATGTTAGTAAAAATATTTCATGTTTTTTTAATTACTATTTGTAGTACTAAACAACTACATTTTTTATTTTTGATGGATTTTTAAAAATCGGATTATCTATTTTGTGGAATTTCAACTATCTAAATAATTAAAGAATTTTGCATCGAATAATAAATATATATGCACAATTTCATGATTTTTAGAAATTTACAGTTAACTGCTTCTTAAAAAAGCTTTTTTGCTGTAAATTTTTCAAATGTTTTCTCATTTTCTGAAAAAGAATAAGTATTTGCATTCTTTAAAACACTTGGGTACTTACTTATTATACCATCGATCAATTTCTTCAAAACAAAAGATGTCTCCAAATGTCGCGACATACAGACAAGAAAAGAAACCGTTCCCGTGCACAGTCTAATAATGTTGACAGGGTTTGAGGACCTTGTGTGAATTGGGGATCTCGTCAATTGGCGAAATTGGATGGTATAATACTTAAGAACCCATTTCTTATAAAAATGATATGGAATTGGAAAGTGCATTAAGGAACTCATATATTATGCCACAGTATAATATATATGATAGGTATAAGTATATTTTTAATATTTATACCTCAAAGCAGCGTTTCTCAAACTGTGGGGCTCACCCCCTTTCCCCCTAAGGGGACATGAAAACTCTACAAGGAGGGCGCGAGCATATTGAAAAATCCAAAACAAAAGTCCAAACATTATTAATTTACTGAAAGGAAACAAAAAAATACATTCTGACAGAATAAAAAATAAAATACACACACCACACACATTTACGCTGATATAATACACTTATAAAAGTATCAGTACTGCACAGTGTATTTTATAATTAATTTAACAATACTAAGTTAAGGACACGTTTAATATTTATAAGTGATCTATGGACTTGACATACATAAAATTATGTACAAAAATTAACACTTATCTTGATAATTTGTACGGTTTATAATTAATCCCTTAACTGCCGAATAAAAGTTACGTGATTCGTTACCCAATGCCACTGTTTTCCACGGAGGCATGTGTATGTGAGGTGGGGGAGAGAGAAAGAATAAATAGGCAAATCCCCTGAAATGAGTAAATCCTTCGCAAACACTTTAAGTTCCTTTTATTGCATTCCATAGCTTCGAAATAATTTTATGGATAGCAATGCACAGAAAAGATCGTACTTTGGAAGGACGGGTATATACGTCCGATGCAATTAAAGCCTTGCTGAGAGAGGCTTTTATCTACGCCGGTGGCACTTACGAGGTTAAAGTCGTATTGTAGCTTTAGCGTCAAAGCATGGTATTCTTGAATTAAATACATTGTTACTGTTTGAAGGAGGGGGAGGCGATGAAAATTATGATTGAATATTGGGTCGCTAACATTGAAAGTTTGAGAAGCATTGCCTCAAAGTATTATACTGTAGTTGAAACGGTATAGTATCGTTACAAAAACGTTAGATATCAAGTAATTATTATTTAAGACAATCTCGTTTTTTCGTATTATTGTCGTTCTTAATAATTTTTTATCAATTAAAAAACAATTATGTTTTAAAAATAAAGAAACCTTTGCTTTTGATCAGCACCAAACTTTGTCTACATATGTATAAAATCAACTGCATTTAACATAAATTTCTTAACTCGGCTATTTTATATTGTATTTTACTCTAGGAAAGGGTGAAAGAATTAAGCAGGCGATTAGAAAGAATGAAATCAACAGAACAAGACCGCAGACGGCTCCAGGATCTGGTGGAAGAGAAAGGAACACTCATAGAATCTTATAAAAAAGAAGAGAAGTATTTGAAAGAAGAAAGAGAAAGACTGCTGAAGAAGGTAGAAACAATTACGACTTTCTTTTAATTGTAAATTTCGAAATAACAATATTCGACGATTTTTTTTGCTTAGAGCTGCAGGAAACGATTTTTAATCCATTACTCTTTAAGTTTCGAGCATTAAGGCTACACGGTACCCTTTTTCAAAAAAAACTTTTGGAGGCAGTTGCAGTAAAAATAATTGATGTTTTGTATTTAGATTATATTATTAAGCTGATTGTTCAACTAACAAGTCAATTTGACCAGCCATTATCTTACAATTTCAAAAAATTAGGAATTTTTGAAGTTTTTTCAAACTTTTATAAAATACTCAATTTTTAAAATTTTTTAGTCATTTTAAGTTATTTATATTTTTTTGGGTATTGCAAAAAGTATGGATTTGAAAATCTATTCCCTTGTTGATTTTTAATAATTGTTTTTCCAAAAAAACATGGAAAAAACACCAAAATTTTTAAAATATCAACTTAAGCATTTTTTAGAAAAATAACTAGAGATTTCTGCCCTAAATCCATACTAACTTTTATAGAACATACGTTTGGGAGTATATAGAAAAAAATTCAAGGCTCTATCTTGAATAGGAAAAAAGCCTCAGGGATTATAAAACACTTATACCTTCAAAATTAAAAGTCTGAGAAAAACGCATTTAAAGTTTTTCAAGTCATAAAACAAAAGCTTATAATGCCCGTAAAGCTCTAATTTTTCAATATGTTATTTTCCAATGTATGTTCTAAATTAAAACACTATTTTAATTAAATATAACTGAAAATAATATTTTTAATTCAAAATATTTTTTTGCATAATATTGATAGCATTTGTTAAGACGTCAGTTTATTCAACTTTATCTTAACCAAATATTTTCACAAAAGTTTTGAAACACAAAGCGTTTATGTACAAAATAATAATGATACTAACTTAAGCTAAAAATAGTCAGGTTTGCTCATAAAATTTAGTTTTCTTCAGTTTTAAATTGGAGCAGTTTAGAAAGTTTTAGCTCTTGTCTTACGACTTTAAAATACTAAAATATAGTACTACAATATGTTTAGTGTAATATAGTTTGGTACATCCATATTGGTAATATTCAGTTACATCCTTCAACATTTGAATTCAGAATACTTGTATTCGGAAGTCTAATTACAGAATCAGCAGAGGACTGATTTTTAGATACATCATTTTCAGTAGTATTCTATCTTTTCGAAATATTGTTTCTCACAGCAACTTGAGAACGCATTTGCCATGGCATTTTCTCTACAGAAAAAATTAATGATATAGCTTTTACGTTATATAAACTATTTTTAGAGCAAAAATTGGCCATGCAATTAATCTTAATTAATTAATTATGAGAACTTAAAAAACTCAAAACATAATCAAGTAGAAATGATTTTAGTAATGAAAATTGAAATTAATAACCATTTCAAACTAAAAGCTTAAAAATATTTTTAATTAATTCAATTTAAAAGTGGAAAAATGCTTTAAAATGAAACCGAAACCAAAACAATGGCTCATAAAACTTCAAATATCTTAAAAACTAATTTGCCAACAGATCGGAACTTTTGTGGCAAGCTTCTCAATGATATGGGCCACTAGAAAATGCAAAATGCAAAAAAAAAAAAAAAAAATTTCGGTAAAAATGAAATTTTTTGGGTACTGTGTAGTCTTAAATAAAAGAAAATTAATAAACATTCACATTAAATTATATGATTCTCTTTCTTTCAATTTTCAAGCAATTTTGTACTGTTCTTCCAGTACCAATGAAATCAACATTACCAAATGATTTTTTTTTTATTCCAAGCATTACTTCTTAAAAATTAGGAAGTTTCTCACATCCTTGAGAATAATTATTGGATGAAATAGGTAATAAAAATGCATAATGTCAAATTACGCAATAGATTCCCCCCCCCCCCGATCTCGATAACGCTGGTTCATACTAGGTATTCCAGAAATGACCGACGATTTGAAAAATTCATTTAAAAAACAATAAGCGATAGAAATGGACGATTGAAATGGTATTTTGCTTTGGTAACCAAGGAATTGACTCTCATCAAGTTATAAAATTAGTTAAGACGTTCGTCAACAGATGACACTGCTGAATGAAAAAAACTATAAAAAAAACTGTTTTGTGTCCGCTTCGTCGTTCATGTCTGCATTCTGGCGTATTCCAACGAGTAAACCATTTCAAAACTCACTCCAGAATGCTGACATGTTCAACGAAATGCACATAATTTTATTGTTGTAACGCCTCAGTCAGAAGCGCTATCTTTTGGCGAACTTTATAACTAATTTTGTAACGGTGAGAATAAATTCCGTGGTTACCAAAGCAGAATGTGACAAAGCGTACACTTGCCTATCATATTTTTTTTAAATTGATTTTTCACTTGTTCGGTCATTTTTGAGCTACCTGGTATAAGACGGATTTGTATATTACTGCGTAAAAATTGTGATCATGTCCGTATAACACGGTAAAAGAATACGACAATATGTGACGAATTTGTTGCGTTTTCTCCGATATGTAACTTTTGACTGGTAACACTAAACGCGTCGTAATGCTTCTCAAATTTCGAGGAAACCTTACTTTTAGAGGCGATCGTTTCAGTTTGTTTCTTGTTGTGATGCACATTAAACATGTTTGATAAAACCCTTTATATCATATGATGTGTTTTATTCGACTTAAATTTGAAGGGAAAAAGTTAAAAAAATAAATCGTTGCGAAATTAAACCTGATTTCATAAAGCGAAAGTACATATCTGTTGTCTCTGGTGCATACCCACTATCAATTAAGCTGTGTTTAAAGTAAAGTATTTATATAATTTAAGACTCGTGCAAAAACATGCATATGACGTGAAACGTATCTACTGTGCTATAAGGGCTCTGTTGTAATATAATAATAATAATGTTTTTCTCAGATTATATATCGTTTGAATATGCTAGAAAATATGTTATTGCTTTGAATATCTAGAAAAAATTATGACTTTTAACTCATTTATGCCTAGTGTTCCATTTTTGGAACAACAGTCGAGTGACAGTTTTTTGTAGCTTAGAAGTTCAAGATTGTACGAAGTACCCTGCTTCGTAGGGGCATAGCAATTTCGTTTAAAACATTCAGTTAGTCACTCCTGCAGATATTTCCCCGCAAAGAGGTTGTGAAAGTTGGTTTATATTTCAACCAGGCATAAATGGGTTAAAAGAAAAATTAAAGAATTATTTGGTACTTAATGCATATCACATACACATACTATCGACTAATTTTGTCAAATCAAAAAACGTCATCAAATGCCGCATGCTCCTACTAGTGGAAAATGCATGCTCGTTGTTGTTGTTGCTTATCCTCTAAAGATCTGACATAAGTCAGAACAGCACCAGAAGGTTATTGACTGCCAAAAAATCTATAGCTATAAGGGTATCTGATGTTCTCCTTAGAAAGTCCGATGCAACCCAGAATGTGATCGAGTGAAGCAGGTTGGTCACAACATTTTTTACAAGTGGGGTGGATTGCGCATGCTCGTAAATAATAATAACGATGGCATTTGGCGACATTGTTTTGAGTTGGCGACGTCATTTTTTTGTAAATTGGTCGACGGTGTGATACGTAAGTACCCATTATTCTTACACGGAACAAGGTTTTGAAACAAAATTTGAATTAGATGCTTATGAAATATTCGTTTGCAACCTATTATTTATACATCAAGAAATTCACCTATTTCCTATTTTCTTATCCATGCTTTTAGAATTTTCCATCAGGATAAAGCATGAACATTTAACAATATTGTCAAATGCCGTCATTCTAGTTCAATTCAAAATTAGTAATGCATTCAGATATATACGAATCAAAGCATTTAATTATTTTTCATTAATAAATCTTTTTTTACATCAATAAGGTCGAAGCCTTGGAGACACTAGACCGTTCTGCTGCCTGGTCTCATATAGGCAGTGGCGACTCAAAACACGACAACCAAACGGATTCGATCAGACGAGAATACGAAGGCAGAATGACCCTCATGTCTTCGGAGATCACCAGCATGCAGACACAAATCGCTAGCTTAGCAGAGGAAAGAGATCGTCTGAAATCACAGCTCTCGTCTGCAGAGAGGAACGCTGAAGAAATGAGGACGGGATCGCTCAAGAGGGAGCGAGCGAGACACAGAGAAGAGGTGACGATCGCTGTTTTGTGGAAGTTTGATTTCGTTTCAGTTTTTATACTATTAGCTCTTAGTTAATAAATATTGTAGGGATTGTGAACAGGTTCTAACAAATACAGTAGAATTAAATTAGAATTATCAAAATGCAATGCCTTTTCAAACATAACTCACAAAAATTTTCCGGAATGTGATTCAAACAAAAAAAGGAACTCATCAATTGATCGATTAATTTAATAAAAACATATACCGTATAATCCGGCGTATAACGCGCACTTTGAACACAAAAAAATAAGATCGAAACTTATGGGTGCGCGTTATTCGCCGGGTATAAAAACGATTGGTTTAAAAATAACAAACGAAATAAGCACAAAAAAAAATTTACTTCAAAATGTATCAAAACACTGTTTATTTAAAAGAAACGACTTTCCTTACGAACTAAAAGAGTTTTAGTTCTAGAACTATACTATTTTTTCAATGTCTGGGATAATACCTCGAATAAATGACTTCAAAACATAAAAGAAATGTATACTAATATTTCAGATTTCTTCGTTAAAAAAGGGGTGCGCGTTATACGGCGAATATATCTAAAAATTAAAAAAATTCAGCTTGAAAGTATAGGTGCGCGTTCAATCGCGTTATTTGCCAGATTTTACGATAGATTTATTTAGGATAAATTTTTAAAAACGTCTTAAAATCAACGTTTGTTGGTAGATGTTTTAAAATAACGTATGTGGCTTTTAAAGTTTCTCATAATCATGTACATCTAGAATTAACATTAATACAATATAGTTGATTTTATTTCAAAGGCAAAAAAATGTTCTGTGGAAGATCCAAAGTCCAAATGGAGTATATTTATTTTTATTTTAATGCATAATATTAAGATAATAATGAGACCACGTTCCATCTTAGAATTCTATCACACAAAACACAAAAAATATTCCACAGTAGAATCTATTTTTCAAAGAGAATTTTATTAAATTAAAATGCAAACAATATATATTGCAACAGAAGCTTATATTCCAATGAAGCATTTCAATCTTATTATCACTCAAATCATTAAAAAGATTTCCAGATGAATTGTATATCAAAAATATACAAGATCAATTATATATTAATTTCTATCAGTGTAGAGTATGCATTACAATTCTTTTCTCCAACTTTAAAACATGCTTACAATAAATACAAAAGATGTTAACAGAAGCAACGTAACTTTTACAACAAATGATTATCAACAATTAAACTAAATAATCAGATAAATAAGAGATACAAGAATTATATATATATATATATTGAATTAAAGCAGACGATAATAATATGGAAGAGAATTTCCAACTATATCTAAATCTATTATGTGATTTAAATAGTCAGTTAAAAAATAGTTCAAAATAAAGCAAAGAAATATAAATATAACTATATATATATATATATATATATATATATATATATATATATATGTGTGTGTGTTTTATAATAGGAAACAGTACTGTCATAATAGAATAATTCCTGATTGAATTAAAGAATACTTTAAACATGTGCATGAATACGTTGTTTCTATTAAAATCGTAAGAGCTAAATTTACCTAACGCAATTTGAATCACAAAATCCACTTCTTATATGCACCGCAAGACTAAACTTATTGCCAATTTAAAAATTAAAACTAACAAACTAGAAAATTAACTATTCAAATTTAAAACACACCGTAATTACCCAAAAACATACAAACAAAAAGATTGTCTGAAATATGATCATTAAAATAATAAAAATACAAGTAAATACGTGACAATATTAAAATACATTACTTTATCAAGAGAAATATTTTTTTTGAGAATTTTAATGCTCAATTGTTTGATGATCAATGTTTTAAAATTTCAACGTGCTTTTTTATAAGAGTTTTTTAAGTCTAAGATTTTGAATCATTTCATAACAAAATAAATAGATAATATGCATCCAATAAAAAAAATTGAAACGTATAATGATTGTAATACCGTAACTAATTGTTATTTTCTTTATCAAATACTTTTCATCAATTCACTACAACACTCAAAAGGTTCAATTAAAAGTGTTGTAATATGAACACTTTAAATCTTAATGATAGGTTATCAAAGTTAATTATATTAATAACTGATTAGTTAGAGAAAGAATTAGAAAAGAGCCATTTTCAGAATCATTTATGATCATGTCATGTCTAAGAAGGAAAAATTACTTTATACACATATCATAATCGTGGCAAGTGTAAGGAATTTCTTTAATGATCATATTGTAGATTGTTGATGCTGCATGGAGATGTTATTGATGAAGCAGTCCTTTTGATAGATACTCCCATTTATTGATCATGTATACATACACATCTTAAACACAACACTTAACATTGAAAACATGCATTACAAAATGACACACGCGTTACATTTTAACGAAGACAAAGAGAGAGAGAGTTTTCAGAGTTCTGGCAATTTATATAAAGCGTCTACAGGAAGTCTTGGAAATCCGCTTGACTTCCGAGGATGGAGATTATGATTGGTAGAAAGCTATCGTTTGATAGTTTCTCATGTAATCTTACTTTTAAAAATGCAAGCTGTTAATTTTTAAGGAAATACGATAACGATTAAATCCCTTCAGGTGGCAAGCAATAAATTTACGTGCGAGTCCTGAAGGCCAGGACCATTGCATATTAAAAGTTATTTAGATTAATAAAAAGGAATTATTACAAACATTTAATATAATAAGAGAGAGATATAGCATGTTCTTCAAATTCTTTTCAGGCTGATGTTGCTCGACGTAAAGTACAAGAGCTTAGATACCAACTGGAAGATGTTCGTGAACAGCTAGACGACGCACAGTTAGAAAACAAGAACCTCAAACTGCAAATAGAGACAGACAAGAACGGATTTGAAATTCAAATTGCAGAGCTAAAATCCAAGATCAACCAAGTAGGACAATACGATAGTGGATCGAAATTGAAATTAATATGTTTCTTAAGAGTTTTATTGAATATGTAATTTTACTGTGTCTGTTAAAGATATTTAACCACTTTTTTCAATTTTTTAATAACAGTTTTAATGTACTGAGTGTTAAGTTAAAAAAAATCGAAGCATTATTGAAACAAGTTTTAATTCAATGTTAACTAAGTTTTTATTCCACATTTCTCTTTAAATTTGTATGTTGTACCTTATTTAGTCCCTTTAAAAATAATTCGTGAGTTTTTTTGTATGTAATATTAAAAGTACATTAAAAGTCATCCAGAGAAAATATTTTACTTATTTTAATTCGAAGTGATACCTAGCATAAGAGGCTACTGTAATATACATTATCTAAGGAGGAAAAAATACATCTGTCATGCTATTGCATAAAATAGCTTTAGAGCCCACATGCCTTAATTTATATTTTATTGCAGTGATAACAATTAATAATTAAAATCGTTAGATTGAAGTAACTGAATCGTAGCATTAATTCAGAATATACGAGAATCAAAATTTGAGCCTATCATGAATGTTCCATATAAGAAAACTTGATAACATACATCAAGGGTGTCAGACAAAGGCTAACTTAGACCAAACAAACAATGAATTTTGATTTTTTTGCGGCTCACCTAAAGTTAAAAATAACTTTAGGTGAGCCGCGAAAAAAATCAAAATTCATAGAAACGTAAGTTAATTTCGAATAATAAAGTATAAAAAACAAACAAAAAACAGAACAAGAAAAATTTAATGTTTACGTCCTGACACTTGACATCTCTTTTCTGCTACAATCTTTCCTATTTCAGGAGAAATTTTGATATTTGATTATATATTACTGTTTTCCGATATGCATCCCGGGCGCAAAAATGTTCATTGTGTGCCGCATGGGTCCCGCGGGGCGCGAGTTTGACACCTCTGACATACAGTATAAGAACGCCACTAAAAAAAAGATTACCGGGTATATTCAAGCAATATTGTTATAAATAAAGATATGCTGACTGGGTGGTGTGATTGGTTTGTCGCTGGCCTTCTGCACCTGAGGTTGCGAGTTCCTATTCCGGCCCAATTCGGTGGATTTTCATGATGCAGAAAATCGACAGTGGCCATGCCATATGATTATACGATAATTATACGGCATGTAAAAGACCTTTTTGTGTCTGTTTGGCTTGGGTGCTCTCGGCAAAATTTTTTAAAAATTCTTCGTACAGGTTCGCATCGTCAGAGTTCAGGTGCCTCCCTCTGAGGTGGAAACTGGGCGTCAAAATTACTTGCGGTAATTGGTATCGTCTATAAGGTGCCGCGCTAAAAAATACCAGCTCCAGGGGAATATACTAGGTCTGCAAAGATTAAAATACCAAAGCGCAGCTCCATTAGGAAAAAATAAATAAAGATATTGTATTAAAACTTGTCATTTATATGAAGAGTTTATGCCTCGAAAGATTATATTTAATCTACGAGTCATATACAAATCAACAAATTAACGACACGATATACATTCCTTAATGAATTATCAACAGGCCCATTTTTTATCCTACATCAGACTTAGACATGACCGCAATCAGTCTATAACGAGCAGTCCAATTTAATTCAGAAACATAATAAAATCTACAATGATTTTCAAAATTCAAGATTGCTGCTATGTCACCGATTCTGGTGTATGAGACCAAATGGTCTCCTTACATGTTTGAAAAGTTACAAAATGCTGGGGAATTAACTAAAACGAATCTGTCCAGATGTTTCGTGAAGTAGACATGTCACAAGTTTAATTTTAAAGGTAGCAATACCAATAGTTTTAGGCATGTCAAGTAAGGAACCGTTAAGGAACTCCAATTATTATTAACTCCAATTATTAACAGGCTTAATTAAATTCTTAAAATTTGCATAATTTTGCCTAATCCAATTAATTAAAAGAAATCTGGAAACTAGAAGGTTTTCTCAAGGATCTAAAGAAATGTTTCAAACTGTAGTTAGCGAATGAAAATCCCTTGGGTATAGCAATAATAATGATCTAGTGGACTTATTAAATAAATCTCTCTATTAGTATAAACAATTAAAGAGAAAACTCTAACTCAAAACTTGTTACTCAAGGTACATTCGACTCAGAATTATTGAAGTGCAAAGATGTAAAGCGAAGGTAAATGATATAAGTTTTTAAACTGTGCAGAGAATCTTGCAGATGCTTTATCTTTTTAGTAGAATATACATTTGTATGTTCAAATATTATGTCAATAACATATTATTTTATGGGTAGCAATTTGGGACATTTAGTGGTCATACCCTTAGATATCACATATACTCGTTATGAGGTTACCATCTAAACCAGTGCTTCCCAATCTTTTTATCACCGCGGGACGGTTTATGTTTGATAAATTTACCGCTGCCCGCTGGCGGAGGGACTTGGATCGCTTATATTTTAGATTGCTTTGATTTAATAATTTTAATTTAATTGTATTTAAATATGCCTTCAGAATAAAATACTTTTTCACCAAAAAATGAATATGAAGTGATTTAGCATAATATAAAGGGCTTTAACATGGAATATAAAGCGACTTAGCATGGAATATAAAGTAATATAACATTGAATATAAAGGGATTTCTAAAAAAAGTCACACAAACCCGTGAGAAATACACCACAATAAATAAAATGGAAATATTTGGATATTCCTTGTGCGGCCCGGTAATATTTGATCCAGGAACCTGTACCGGGATGGTGAGCACAGATTTAAATAATTATATGCTTATTGAATATAATTTGTAATAAGATATAATGGTTTGTAATAATATAATAAGATATAATGGTTTGTAATAATATAATAAGATATAATGGTTTGCAATAATATAATAAAATGTTTTGTTTGTTAAATCACGATTATTGAAACTATTGATCTCATTTCTCTTTCGTCATTTTCAGCTGGAGGAACAAAAACTTTTGGAGTCGGCGAGAGGTCAAACTCGCAATATCGCCAAAACGCGTCTCGAACTGACGTGGGAGAAGGAGAGGGCAGATCTTCAACACTTGCTATCCGAGTCTCAGAAGATGGTGAATGACTTGAGGACCAAAGTGCAACAGACAGAGACTGACCGGCAGAAGGAGAAGCAAGCCATGAGGAAGCAGTTGCTGGACATGAGGAGCTCCACTGAAAAGGACCACCAGGACAACAGGAGAAAGATGAGCGAGGTAAGGATACAGATCTTAGAACCTGGACAACTCTTAATCTTGAAATTCAAAATGTTTATCATTGAGACTAATTGCATTTCATAAAACATTTTTCAACATCTGAAGTGTGTTAGTTGGCATTAAAAACTTGATATTAATTATTATATTATACTTAAAGTTCAAATTAATCAACAAAATAGGTTATTAATAGGACAATAAGGAATTAAATTTATAAGTACAACTAATATCTGTGAAGAGTTTATAGGAGACACGGCTATAATTACATAAGCTGTTATACCACTACATTTTTTAGATTTGCAAGAGATCACTAAGTCTTTCTACATTCACTACAATCTACTATTCCAAAATATAGCTGTAATTACCTTAAGAGAACAAAAATTAAATAAAGGAAAGTATTTTACATGTATTTTGAATCTTCATATTGGAAAATCCAAAACGCCTAAAAAGGTTTTATGCATGTTTTGGTGAAACAAATAAGCAATTTTTTTTTGTTCAAATAAGAAATATTTCGGTATGAATTCGCTGTATTCAGTACAATAGACTTTGAAATAAGCGGGAAATCATCGCCAAAAATATATAAATTTGAAATTTTTAAAAATCCTCCATTTTTAAATAAATTGAAAAAATTATAACAAATCTATGAGCCCACAACTAATCAAAAAGTAATTTTCCGGAAAATAAAATGTGACGATAAAGACCTGAATTGACAATATCGACGAAGAAGCAAGGTGTGATTGGCAAAACGCGAAGACAATAGTTTTATGAAGCATGAAATATTTAATGATGTTGAAACAGTACAATGCATTACCCCGGTACTGCACAGAAAGAGATAAACCTCGCAGAAATGAAAGACTTCATGCCAGGGCGGTTTCCCATTTCTAAGCTAAGGCACGTCGAAGTTATGTTTGCGAAGTTACTTGAAATAGGCAATGACAGCATGGAAAAATTAACACCTGCAAATTTATGAGCCATCATTTTACAAATGGATATTGATATTTACTTTGTTGAATGAAAGTTGCCAGTGCTTGATACAGGTTGGATTTCTATTCGATAGATGGCGACACCACCTATTTCCATCTCCACAATTCAGGCATGGAACTGGAGGGGAGGGAAATATTCTCCAGTCCCCTGCACCCTTGATTTCTGCTGCGACCACCCACAAGACTTTCGGGCCCACTGATTTAACGAGCACGTACTCCGTGTGTACTCGGAGGGTATTTGGTGGCATTGGGCATCGAGGCCTTCCGGTCTGAAATCCGATGAATCCGATGCTCTAATCACTAGGCTACCCATGGCCGATATTTACTTTCTGAAGGAGTAACAAATTAAATAAGCGCTAACTTTTTAATGTTATACCTAATCCTTCAATTTCATAAAAATAATACTTTGGCTGATAATTTCTGTTTCCCATTCATTCTAAGTAACTGAGAGCCTATTACACTTCAACTATGAACAGAAATGGGAATAATATTTTTTTAATAAATTAAGTTTTTAGGATCATTTAAGTTTTTAAGATTTAGTTTATACTGCTAAAAACAGCAAGGGCTCTTACTTTACGCTCTTACTTAAATTTGGAATTTAAGAACATGAATTTTTTTTTTAATTTAATTCCGAAACCCATGTAATATTTTGTCCTACTTTTCCTTGCAGTTGCACAGTAGCCTGTTGGAAATTCGTGAGAATCATGCTAAATTGAGAGGACTGTACGACCGAATGAAGAAAGAACGTGAAATTCTGCTCAAAGAGCGGGAAGAATGGAGGCAGAGATTGCAGACAGCAATGCAGTTACACTCCAAGATAAGCGAAATCGCAAAAGACGTGAGTTATCTTATTTTAAAAAATTTTATATTGAAACATATGGAATATTTTCCTAACCAACCGTTTCGATTTAATGCATTGCTTCTTTTAGATCGAGAAAGTGAGCACAGACGTGGCCGCCAGTTCTACTATGAGTGGGGACTTCAAGGATAACATAAATAAGGTTAGTTCTGAACTACTTATAAAAGCAATGCAAGTTTTGAGATGTTGAGTTTCTGAACGTCTGCCAACATACAATAATTTTATTACTGAAATGGGTAATATTCTCTTGTTTTATAGATTAAACAGAGTTTTGCAGAACTACAGAAAACAGCCGAAGTACTGAAAGAAGACGAACGACTCAAGAGAACAACATCGTTTAGAAGGTGAGATCATGAACTACATTTAAATTTGTGAGCTTGCTCTACTGTTCAAATAATATTGTTAAACAAGAATTAAACTTCACTGAGTTGTATGCTTCTTTCGTACTGGAATTTTAAAAATGTATATCAAACTCATTCTTCCGTTGTTTCACACATACTAAACCACACCTTATAAATACATAAATGATATATTATGTATCTATAAGGTGTGTATTTAAAATGAAGTATTAATCTACGAAAATATGTTTATTATTTCAACATTGTGTAAAATTAATTATTTATATATTAAATGAATCACTAATTATAATAATTTTAACTAGTAAATAGTAATAACTCAATGTAAATATTCCGAGCTTTTAAGTAAAAAAAATCCCACACAATATAACTTACATAAAGTGAGAAGTATTAATCCAAAGGATAGAGTTAAAATGAATCTGACGGCGAAACCCTCCTGCTCACTACTGGTACGCAGCTAAGTCCTGGCCTATCATTATAGTGTAAGACAGGGGTGTCCAATACGTGGCCCGCCAGTACATAAATTGCGGTCCACCGACTCTTTTTTAAAAAAAATTAAGTATCAGGTTTTTAAAGTTTTTTCATTTTGAAATTTATTTGAAGTGAAATTTATATATATTATGTATAAAAATCTTCTGTGCGTGTGTATGTGACTAAACTCCTCCTAAACGCGGCTGGACCAATTTGGATGATATTTTTTGTTTGGGTACAAGTGGATTCGAGAATGATTTAGATTCACAATTCGGTCCAATATCGCAATTAGTTAAAAATGTGCCAAAATTATGTAAGGGCACGCATGTTCATAAAAAAAATCGTGGGCAATATTCTTGAGGCCACTATTTTGAGCGGAAAACTTCAAGGTGAAGTTGTACTTCTACCACAGATCCCAATGATTCTTTCAGACTCACCTACCCATTCAAATGTTTGCAATTTCCATTTCACTTGGTATTTGCTATGACCATTAATAAGTCACAAAGTCAAACAATGACAATTTGTGGCTTAGATTTAGAAAAACCTTGCTTTTCGCATGGCCAATTATATGTTGCATGTTCGAGGTTTCGCAAACCATCGCATTTGTTTGTTTATACCCCTCAGGGATTAACCAAAAACATTGTGCATTCAAAGGCATTACGATAAATTAATTTTTTGTGCATTAATAGCTTGAATTTTATCTTTTTTACCCCTTAATCAAAACAAGTTTAAGTTTCTATTCATAATAGGTTCTACATTCAACTTAGTTCACAGTAAATACATACTCACACGCAATCGATAGGTCGATTTGTGCTAACTACACATGTGATGATGTCAGGTATTGTAATAACTTTCTTTATAAAAAATTTCATCGAAACGGTCCAGATTGTTACAACTTATTCAAAAAAGTTTGTAATTTTCGGATTTAAGACGTGTGTACAGGACAACGTCTGTTGGGGCCACTAGCATATATATAAATCTACAATGTATATTTGCCTGTTACCTGTTCATGTTTTAAAATAAATCCTTTTTGATAATAGAAATGTCCTTTAGCTTAAAATAGATTTATATTTTATCAAATAGTTACATTTGAGTTAACTATAATAAATTACTTTTTAAATAAATTCCGAATTGTATTATGTATATCCTTTACTTTATGGATGGTACATGTTTCTCTGTGTGTGCGACTTTCATTTCTTCACCTTTTCTTCTGTTTAGAGTGCTTAAAAAGCAAGAAGCAGTCAGAGATTCTTTTTAAAGTTTAAAAAAAAATATTCAGGACGGTTAAGATAAAGAGCAACGTATACTTAATCGTTTGCGAATGACAACACAATCAAATTTCTACAATGAGTAACGAAAGATCAATTCAAAAGGAACACCATTATTTTCAAGAAAATGGCAACTGTAATATTTTAAACATTATTTGATCATTTCTTTATTATATTAAGAAACATTATTATATTATCTATGTCTGAATACATGAAAAATAATGAAAACAATAATAATTTTGCTTTAAATTTTCCCTCCAATAAATGTTTTTTGTTTCCAAATCTGATATAAAGGTACATATTTTTATGTGCGGCCTGCAAGATTATAATGTTTTTCCGAAGTGGCCCGCAAGGTCGTTTGGGTTGGACACCCCTGGTGTAGAGATCCAGTGTTCTTCCGTTGGCTCTGGCGCGGCTTAGAAGCTGTCACTTGCATGACCTTTGGGCAGGCGGTACTTGACCCTGCTCTCTCCCTGCTTCTGCTATCTTCTGAACTGCTGGGGCATTTCCCTGGGCATTTGTTTGGAGAACTAGATCTGGCTTATGACATTCTTATGCGTAAAGGTCAAATTGATTTGGTGTAGACTTTCCGGCTCCTAGGGGATTTGAAACAACAATATTAATCCAGTGCATACGAATCAACGCAACTCTTGCGTTTAAATAAAATATAGTCTATAGCCAGGGATTACATACACAGAGAATAGAACTGTGATAGAGTACATTCTTTGTCTACGGATCTTAAAAAAACACCTGCAACTATTTAGGGTCCCTATGAGTAACATCTGTTAAAAAAAAAGATTAATTTGATTTTTTTTCACCAGGGCCGTCTCAGCTCAAGACGTCAGCAACAACCAGGACCCAATGCAGAGGTGGAACAATCCCCAGAGAGTGACCAACTATCCACTAGCTCCTCCCAGCATGATAATTCGGCCACCACCGAGACAGAAATCTCTTCACAGAAAGTCTTTGTCCTTGGACCATACCCTAGCAGGTACTACTCACGAGCAGAGACTCAAGATCTGGGAATCTGAGGGAGAAAGTGTGACATCCACTCCAGCGGGAAGTCTTTTGAGTCTTGGAGGTTACGGCTACGAAACAGACTCCTCGATGCCAGATTCAGAATATAGGCAAGTATTTATAGGTTTTACTGAATTTGATTAAAGATTATTCCAAAGTTAATTCAATACAATGTTAATAGAACTCAATGAAAAATGAATTATTACATGTTCAGATTTAAAACAATCTCTTAAGGTATCTGACTACGTTCGGAACCGTGATTTTAAAAAGGCGCATAAATGGATAATTTTCATGATATTTAGTGTCACTTAGATTAGAATGCATGTATAAAATTGTTTTAAGGACAAAGAGGGTTATTTAAATACAATATTTCGGCAAAAAATTAACTTAGAATAACCTTTTTTCAAAATGTTCTCCTTTTATAAAAAATACTTCTATTATAATAATATTTTGACTATATATAGCTCAGACCTCTGTACAGAGGCTCAACTATGATTTTTGAAAAATTCACTTTATTTTCAGAGTTACAACTATTTGAAATAATTATTGGCGCTTTTTTTCTTAAAATTTCTCCCCTCTGTTGTCGCAAAACATGAATAAACCCACTTCTAAGTTATATATTTCAAAAATCCTAGTTGAGCCTCTGTACAGAGGTCTGAGCTATATACAGGCAAAATATTATTATAATAGAAGCATTTTTCACAAAAGGAGAATATTTTGAAAATGGGTCATTCTATGTTCATTTTTTTTGTCAAAATATTCTACTTGAATATATTTTTTTTTGTAATACTATTCTTAAAACAGTTTTATATACATTTTCTAATCTAAGTGACACTAATATATCATAAATATTATCCATTTATACGCTTTTGCAAAATCACGGTTCCGAAAGTAGTCGAATACCTTAATCATGATGTAAGCTTTTTTACGTTTCGTGACATTTAGGAGCTTCTCCCCACCCCCTTCTTCTTTTGAACCCTCAGCTTTTTAAATAGAGAGGCTCGCAGGGTAGATTAAACGGCATTGGACACAAAATATTTTGGGGATTAAAAAATTCATATTTATTCCAACAATGACACGCTTTAAATTTAATTATTGAACAGTAGATTTATATATATATATGAGATAACTTCATTTTAAAAATTAAATGATCTATTTAAAAAAAATTACGATGAATCAAAAAAAGTTTTTTAATCAGAGTTTTAGGTTAGATAACTATTTTTAGAACAATTCCGACAAAGAAAAGTTTGCCTTGATTATTAAAATTTACCTTTGCAACTTTGTTTCATTGAAATAAAAACGACTGACATCATTCCTTAGTTAAATTTAATTAATCTAACTATACCAATTACTTATGCACAATTTTATTTAATGTATTAAAACTTAATTAATCAGTCATAAATTACATGAATTTTCTATCTTTTTAAAAATTTCTTTTGCTTTTTCTTGCATTCTCTTTCAAGTCAGAAATTTAAGCAAAATTCATTTGAAAATTAACCGCAGGTCTAAATGCATACATTTTTTTGTATCATGCTACCATAGAGATTCTCTTTCTATACCTATTACAGTATTCAAGGAAGCGTTCTTGTCAGGAGGAATGTCACGAAATTATTATTTTTAAGTGTTGATAATGTAAAAATGATTTTAAAACAGTTTTTTTTTCTTTGGTCGTAAATACCAGTAGAATAAAATGCGAAAAGATTTGTCTTAACACTACACTCTTGGTGTTAAAGACATTACTATGAAACACGCTATAGAGGGTAACATTTAATAACTGTAAAACACTAGGTGAGCTTTCAGATCTCCCTCAGCAATAGTTTCGAAAGATTTGATAATTTATCAGTACAGTTTGCAGTTACAAGCCTATCACAGAATTCTTTTCTCTTTATATATTTCAATATAGACATACACTAATTTTCCGTTCTCAAGTGAATTATGAAAATATGAAGGATAATGACAATGAACTACAGGTGGGCGAAATATCATGGTGATGTGATATCACTAAATCATCTCCATTTTATGCACAAGTTAGTTATTTCCTTAGTGGGATATTTTAGACAATCACAAACAAAAAAAAATGAATAAATGAAATTTAAAAAAATTTAAGTCAATTCCTACTTAGATTAACAAAGAAAAATTTTATATTAGCGACTTTTTATTAAATAGTTACAATTAATATAAATATGTGTATACGTATCACAGAATCACAACATTAAGAGGTCATTAATTTTTATTGATTATCATTAAAGTATCGTATTGTCATCCAAAACAATCGTGTGTTTTAAATTTCAGTTCAAATGAATGCTTTAAAACGTGAGAAAAAAACCTTTTCAAGTTTTGACCCAAGTCGCCAAAAGGGTCGCTAAGTCGCCAAAAATGATGCCAACGTGGCTGTGTATTTGTAATTCTTTAAATAATTAGTTTTAATCAATTAACTTTTATTAGTTATAATTAAATTATTGTATTGTCATCCAAAATAATCATGTATATAAAATTTCAGCTCAATTGAGCGCTTTAAAATGGATTTTATTAACGATTGAAAATTCCATCAAGTCAAATAAACAAATAAATAAATATATAGAGAGTGTGAGCTATAATAGTAGGAATTGATAAACACGGGGATGTGACCATCAACAGTAGATTTGGAGAATCAACTTGATGGAAAACTACATATTTTAGTAACTCATCCTGAACGGAAAAAGAAGGATTGTGTGTACGGTCTGTTCAAATATAGCGAAAGGAAGACAATAGTTTACTTTTGAGAAACATGCGAATGACGTTCTTTCATAGACGTTAGAAATAGTTTTATGACATATCACGCTTAAAACAGTATAAAATTTGAATCTTATTATAATAAGGCATAAAATAAAACAAAATTTTGAATTCTAGCTCTAAAAATTGCTTTAATACATTTCCCTAAAAATAAATACAAGTTTACACTCAACAACATTAAAAGGAAAAAAAATCGAGAGCAAAGGGTTAAAATTGTAATGAAGTGAGCTTAAACTCGTACTATAATTTAAGTCCTTTCTAATCTTTCGAATCATGCTTTATTTTTATGTATATTTTAACAAAAATATTAAAAAAACTGACCGACAGATATGAGCACAAACTAGAATTTATTCTTACAGCTATTAAAGTATCATTTTAGGCTATTTCCTATCACTTCTGAGCATCCTGACAAGTTTAGATGAGAAGATAGGACGCCTTAAGGTTGTTTTCGGCAAAAATACGAGAGCCTGAACTAAACGCGGAACGCATTATCAGACAGAAAAATGCCTCAATTTTCATGAAAATTTGCAACATCATAACTTATACATCTGTTAACAAGATAGTGTTTCTAAAATTTCAAAATATTCCTTGAGTATTTTTTTTTTCATTTTAACACGTGAAAGAACAGCTCATTTAACATTACGGTATAGGAGAAAAAACGCGAAACACATTTTACGCCAGAAAAAATGGCTCAGCTCGGATAAAAAAGTGAAGAATGATAAAATATGTTTTTCTTTAAGGGATATAGTGAAGCCAGAAAATAATATTAATTTTTCATTTCTTTTATATCTGAAAAAATGTACCTAATTCGGGTCCTATTCTTTAACATTAACCGAAGACAGCCTTAATATTGCTCCTAATTGGATTTTAAAATATTTAAATTTTCTCAGTAAAGCATCTAGCTCTGACATATTTCTTTGGAGATGAATACATTAAACTGTATGTAAACAAGTAATATAAAAAAATAGTTTTTAAGTCAATTCCTACTTAGATCAACAACGAAAAATTTTATTTTAGCCACTTTTTATTAAATAGTTACAATTAATATAAATATGTATAAACATAGGACAGAATCACAACATTAAGATGTAATTAGTTTTTTTAATTATCATAAAAGTATCGTATTGTCCTTTTGAATTTCAGTTCAAGTGAATGCTTTAACACGTGAGAAAAAAAACCTTTTCAAGTTTTGACACAAGTCGTCAAAAGGGTCGCTAAGTCGCCAACGTGGCTGTATTTGTAATTCTTTAAATAATTAGTTTTAATCAATTAATTTTTATTCATTATAATTAAATTATTGTATTGTCATCCCAAATGATCCTGTATATAAAATTTCAGCTCAATTTAGCGCTTTAAAATGTATTTTATTAACGATTGAAAATTCCACCAAGATAAATAAATAAATATACAAATATATAAATAAATAAATATATATAGACAGTGCGAGCTAATTGTAGGAATTAAAAAATCACTGCATGTTCTTTGAGAAAGGGCCTAACATGCTGCATGGTTAAGTTCTGACATGTTTGTTTATTTATTATCATTTCTTTAGGTACGGAGGCATCACTGGTAATCGAAGACGGTACATGGTACAGACACCGAGTGGCATGACCACTGACAGTGAGGCACCGTATTCATCCAGGGAGGGAAGTGTCGATCCTGGAGGTAGTTCGGAAAGCGTACCACTAGCAGCGCAACAGCACCGAAAGACATTCAAAGAAAAATTAAAATCATTGCGGTAAGGCATTGTTCTTATTTTTTAAGAACGCTAATAAAAAATTCTAAAACAATACTTTATCGTTGAAAAGGATTGATGTATAATTTATGTGTAAGATGATATATTTATTAAGAAATATTCTTTGTGAAATTTGATTTTATGTGATTATTTTTCGAAAATACATATTTCAGATTAGTTAAATGTCGATGAAATTATGCTATAAGAAAGTATGTTATTTGAACGCAGATTTTTTTTTAACTGTTTGATATCAAGTATTTAAGAAACTCGGTGTTATAAATAGGTATCAAGTGATTAAAAATATTTCCATCCTATTTAAAAAGCTTACCTTGTTCTTTTAGATATAGTTGCTTTGTTTCACCATAAATAAATATGTTTCATTACTATTATCTAAGCATTAGAGAGGTCTATTGAAGTCATGAACAAGTCTTTGTCTAATAACTCTCTCTTATCATAACTAATAGCAAAGATATCCGAATGGTATTTAATTTCCCAAATTTCCGTGTGAAGCAATGTGGTATAAAAGCCTAATGGCTAAACTTCATGACGGTCACATGATAAATGCAATCATATGTTCTCCATTGAATTAAAAACTGAAATCAGATTTGTACTTGATGTTTTACTTATAAAATTTAAATGAAATTTTGAATCTGATAATTGGGTAAAAACGTTTAAGTATTAAGATTTTTCAAAAAGCTTTCATACTTAACAAAATTTCTTATATATGTAAGTATATTTTGTTTATCTATTCGAGCTATCATTGTTAACAAATATGTACTTTTTAACAGAATATTTCTGCAAAAAGCAAATGCTGGCTACAGAGAAGCGCATGAACCGATTAACTAAAAACACGGGATTGCAGTTATCATGTGACTAATGACGTCACATTAATTTAGCCCATTATTTTAACTTGTTATAGGTGCATTATGCCTCAGTCAAAAGAACAGGATTCAAATAAGCAACATGAAATCTAGGAAATTTGAAGTGTCATTAAGCTATCACGGCTTTCGGTATAAAACAGGAAAATGAAACTAAAACTAACTCATCTTTGTCACCTTAATATTCAAATGTATTGCACATTTATAGCTCACTTCATCACTAGCATAGATTCGGCATTTTAATAAACTTAAAAATCACATTGCTCTTCAATATAGCTTGAATTATGGTTCCCTTTTGTTTGATATAATTTCTTCACTTTGTGTGTTTTTTTTTTTTATTTGAACAGGAGAACCAAGAGCGTGGACGTAGCCAGCGGGCAGAAAGTCGGAGAGGAAAGCTCCCTCGACAAGAATGCAAAAGAGATGAGTCTTCGTTCCAAAATTTCAAAAGTGCTAAAGAAACCTTTGGGGAGGAGTTTAAGTATGGAGCACAAGAAACCAGTTCCTGCTCTACCACCAAGAGGAGTCGTTCCAGACATCGTTCCCAGCAGACCGACAGCGGAGGTAAAAAAATATACTGATCTATTTGAAAGCATCATAAGTTTCGAGAAACTGTGATATTAATTCTCCTAAGGATAGGTGAAATTTTAAAGGACACAATATGAAAGCAGTTATGTAAAATGCAACATATCTGAAACTGGGACACATACGCATGATTTATGTTGAGGGAAATAAAAGATAAACGTATTCAAAATATATCCGTTTTGAATTTTGGCTTGGTTTGAATTGGAGATACGTCAGAACACAGCACCAGGACTATTGATGTGAAACCTCATAATTTTAACACCTGACCGGAACATCCGTCTCTCAGACGGGGATTATTTGCTTTGATGCCTGTAGATAACGCTGTGGTGTTATTTTTGGGGTGGGCTGCCTTAACATCTTCAGTTGGACTCTACCCAGTGAGAGGATCACGAGGTGGTATTTGGCGATTTTTTTCAACTCACGATGTGTGCGATTTTTCTTATCTATCACCGTCTATCACCTATAGTTTTTTTCGTGTTTGGTATTATTATTTTAAATTACTTTTACATGAATATAAATAATTTTTAATCAGTTTTTATATAAAAATACTAGGCACAATTCTAGTGATGAAAATATATTGTTGTGCTTGATTTAACCCCACACAACTTATTTGAGCCATACTCTATTTCATAAGCTATCAGAACACTTAAAACAGTCCTTAATGTAACAAAATTCAAAAAAAATTACGTACCCGTCTGTCAGACGGATGTTTCCCAGTGCAGAGGATTAAGACCCGCTCAAATGATGAGGGCGGAAAAGTACGAAAATTCTTCTTCTTTCCATTCATTTAGCAATGCGAATGCAAAAACATGAATTTCAAGATAGATTCTGGAGGCTATTTTATAAAAAAGATAGCCATTCTTAATTATATAAATTAAGATATATAAATGAGGAATGTATATAGAAAAGAAATATTTTCTTCGGTTATTTAAGAGCAAAATAACATGGATAGTTTTCAATATTTTGGAGACAGAAGTGGGGCTATGTCAACCCGATTTTTTTTTTATTATTAATAAAATAATGCTCGAAAAACCATTAAAAATAGTGGAATCAATTATTTTTTTACAGTTTAACACACAATAGAAATCCGCAATCAGGATTTTTTGTGGTGGATACATTTGATTTTCTTTAGCGTTAAAAGAGAGAGAACACCAAGCAAATAACTCTAGTTGAGAAAAAACACTACGTTAAGCGGCTAAGAAGTTAGTGTTAGTTGTGTATTACACTAACATTGTATTTCATACAAAATTTAAAACACCGTTTCCGAAATGCTTACAAAACTATTTCTTATACACCCAAAAATTCATTTATATGGTTTTTAAACAGAAAGCAATTAATATGAATTTGTAACTAAAATAATTATAATCTTATTACAAAATCCTTGGACAGATTTATCAAAAAGTTAAAATGGTACTCAAATATTTGTATTATCTTCTTTTTAAAAAAATTTTTTTTTAATACACAAAAGGAACTCTTGTTGCAATAGCGATTTTTCAAAACTTAAAATCCCGAGGGCACACTTTTTAACTGTGCACATGCAATATTTTTTTAGAATTTATAGAATGCAACTTCAATAATTTACATTAACCTGATTAACCTGAAGTTAAGAAAAGTTTATCACGCCTTGTGTGTCATTGATGATACTCATGAATATTTTAAAAAATACGGTATCGAAATCTACTTTAGAAATGTGGACAAATATTTTTAAATTATTAGAATATCAGTGGAAACTAGAATTAGGAAGCATAAATTTTAACTAAAAATTTACCACTTTATCTTTTTATTTTTTAGATTTTACTGTGGATCATAGTTTTCTATATTTTGAATAAAACTGTTATCAGTATTTGGAATTTTAAAGAAAATCTCTGTTGAAAGCTTATTAATAATATTTTTTGAAAAACTAAATTTATTTTGGTAAGTAACTCATAATTCAATAAGGTTTACAGTAATCCTTGTGAAGGGATTTATGAGTAATTTCTAAAATTCGTATGTTATTTTAGATGTGTATTCCCACATCCATCAAGCATAAGTAAAATTAGAGGTTAGAAGGGGGGTATAAACAAATATTTAATTTTCTAACGGCATTTCGAAGTTCCAATGAATTGAGAATTAAATATTAAGAATTAGTTTCGCAATTTTTTCTGAGTGCATAAATTGGGTATTTTCCAAGTAATTTACATACCCCATGAAACCAAGATATTTAAAGTCTAAGACCAGTTACTTCTTAAAATGTCTTGAGACCCTGGACTCCTATTCAAAAGTAGGACCCACTTATGATCCTTTTCAGGAGAGAGTATACAGTATACTTTGTCAAATACTCGTACAAACGGTAATCCGTTACAAATAAGTGTGCGCGACTCACTATCTCATAAACCTAGGCACAAACACACAAATCTACAGTCTACCACCTTTCGCTTAAATGAGTAATGATGGAGTTTGGTTGTTGGCAGGGGAGGATTAAGGTAGTTGGCTTTAGCGATAAAAAGTTTGAGGCCCATGGGTTCAAAAGTTGAAAAACTAAAATAGTGAAAAGATTCGCTGACCTTAAATTCTCAAAATAAGTTGTATTGCTAATAATAAAACACAACGGCTAAAGAAAAATCTTTTAAATATATTTTACAAAAATTAAAAACCTTACTAAAGAGATTGACTATGCTCGGTTATGAGAACTAAAAACAAACTTGTTTGACTTAAATAGTATTCGTTTGTTCGAAATAAAATTTGTGCAAGAAAAAGCATACGAAAATTTTGTACAGATTGCAACAATACAGGTATAGAGAAGAAAGATGGTTAAGGCTGTGCTACACGGCTCAAATCCGTCGAAATCATCGGTTTCGTAATATCAGTTCAAGACCTTTTTGTTGCACGTTGAATTTTTAATTGAAATCCATCAAGCTTGGGGCCTCTACTGATACAGGTGGCCTTTGGCGGCCACCAGGTTCACCAGCAATTTAATCCACATCTGGTTGTTGGCCAAGACATAAACGAAGGACATGACATAATAATACAGTCTTTCCATTGTTCCCAGTAGGCATATTATTCCAAATTCCCAGTTGTTGCTTTTTGAGAATATGTACGGTAATAACATTTGACTGTTAAAATTAATCGGATCATGGTCGTAATGAAACCAAATCGATAACCAGCCGAGGCTGTGCTCCTGAGTCTGGTCTCATTTGGTCCATGTCTTAAAACATCCTGGACTATGCTCACAAAACGAAGTGAGTCTTTAAAGGCTCAGATGGAGAATACATTTAATCAGTTGTGGATTATGGTGGGTCATAGACAGAACACAGAAGTATTGCACCCCATAGAAAAAAAAGGAGATGGGGAAATAAAAAATACACTTTTACCATGTACTTCAAATATGCTGCTATACTTAAAGAGGCCATATTTCTTTTACCATACTTAATCACCATATATTTTACATTTACCGCATTTTAATAAAGTAAAGAACAAAGTTTGGGTTATGCGGGTTTTGGGGCACACGTCAAGTGCACCCGCCAGTAAATCCGCCTTTGAATTCACTGGTAAAAAGAAACACTTTGAATATACAAATATTTATTTAGGTTTTCCAGTTTTAGAGCACCATTTTGAGTAGATTTAGGTGTCGAAAAAAAAACACAAGAATAGCGCATTTTAAATGAAATGGGTATGGTAGCATACTAAGCCTGAATATAAGCGAATTGTGCTAGTTTTCGATTAGCATTTACAAATATGTTGAGATTGATAGCGTCCAATAAAGAGCAACGAAGAGCACTTGCTTTACTCTGTAGAGGAAAAATTGTTCTGTACTTTTAGAAAGGTGTTTTGTTTAAATGTTCAGATTAAAGTACATCTATACGTAATTCAAATCTACGCTAAGCAATGAGAAATTTTTATATTAAAAATCTTTTATAAAGTATAATATTTATAAAATAGCAACATTAAAATTCAAGCATATTTTTATTAACTGTAAACATAAAATACATGCATCGTGTCATCTACATTTATAATATTCCATTTTGATTGCAATTTCTGTGAGCACCGCCGTTGTAGTTTTGACAATACTATCATTTTGAAAGAAAAATCTGCTGTCATACTTTCACTCATTTTATGATAAAAATTAATTGTTTACTTTTATATCATAATTTAATTAGTCTTTTTTGGTTTTCTTTCTCTTTTCAGAAACCTTTGTCTGCAAGTCGAGGAGAGTTGAGTCAACGAAGACCTGCGTCACAGCAACAGGAAAGAAGGCCGAAGCCGCCTTCAAAACCTGGAGTCGAGACTCCAGTCTGAACTTAACCTTTTTATTCCTCACACATTCATATCTAAAGTGACCTCATGTAAACAATAAAAAACACCCTTTTATCTTTTGCTTTCATTGTTTTTACACAAGAACTTAGACGGAAATAATTACATATTTCGTTACGAATAATCCACTTTAAAGATATTTTCCTTTTCAAATCTTCAAAGTTTCTTATATGAGCTTTTATAATAGAATTTAGTATTTTGAATTCCTTTCGGATAAGCTTTAAATTTATTTTAATGACTCAGTGACGCCTTACGATGGATATTTGCAAGGCATTTTCGTGAATTTTTTCATCAGTCTTACATTTAAAAAATTATAGTTTAGAAAAACTAAAAAACACGCTTTTATGGTTAATTGAACTAATAAGTAAAAAAATAATTTTTAATATAAGAATGAAATGATTAACGAGAAAATTAATGTCACTGGGGTAAAAGCGTGGGGTACTCTATATTAATTGTTACAATTTCTTACCAGTTCTACTCCGAAATGCTGAGTTAGTGTAAAAATGTAGTACAAAGCACACACCCCACGCTTTTATCCCAATGACATTAATTTTCTTGTTATTCATTTTATTCTTATATATTGAGAATTTTTTTTTTTACTTTTTAGTTCGATTAACTATAAAAAAGCGTTTTTTAGTTTTTCTAAACTATAATTTATTTTTCATTTTTTAGTTCGATCTACAATAAAAGCATGTATTTTTAGTTTTTTAAACTATCATTTATTCATTGATGAGAGAGAGAGAGAGAATTAATCTTAAATGCATTATTTTTTAGAATCGGGAATCCCCATAGGCATCCCATCAGTTCATTTCACTTCGAACCTCAATAAAAGGAATTTAAAAAAATGAAATCGCAGTTTCATTAATCTTATTAACATATTTAAATTGTAAAACTTGCATATTGTTTTAAAATTTTAGAAAAATATATCTTGGCCCGCCAAACATCTTTTTTTAATTTTGGCCCGTGACCGAAAATGTTTGCCCATCCCTGAGAGAACAAATTTTTTTTTTTCACATGTACGAGAGTTTTTATTTCCATTTTAAGAAAAACTAAACAATTGTTTATGTTATGGTAAGAATTTGCACATTTTTGCCTTTAGGGTTGTAACTTAATCTTTTAGTCGCCAAATCTGGAAATGGGATCTGAAATTAGTTGCCAAATCTGGAAATGGTATATGAAATTAATCGCCGAATCTGGAAATGGTATATGAAATTAATCTCCAAATCTGGAAATGGTATAATGAATTAGTCGTCAAATCTGGAAATGGTACAATGAATAAGTCGCCAAATCTGGAAATCGAATTTCCTGATGATCCTGATCAGCACAATGGAACAAAATTATGAAATTATCGTATTGTCATCGGTCCTTGACAAGTATGCAAAATTTCGGAATTAATCTGACCTTTTAAAGTGGGTAAAAATCGAGTTCAAAGATTCCGTTACATACAAGTGAAGTTTATAAAAACGTGTTAATAATATGTTTTTCTTTTATTTCCACTGGATATACAAACATGATTTTGATACATTCCTTAGTTTTTGATAATGCTATTTTTGTATTGTAAATTTATTTGTTACAGCCCAAACAAAAATAGCTTAGATATTTAATTTCTGCATCTTACATTAATTGCTAATTTTGATTCTGAAATATAGTGCTGCATTTCTATTCACAGACATTAAAATACTAATACAAATCCTAAACTTTTCGAAACATAAATATACGGTCATAATATATACAGCAATTATACCGACATTAAGTTCGTTCTGAATTCATGCAATTGTTTTTACGAACAATTCTTATAATTTCATTTTCATCTTCCAAGTTTCAAACGCAAATATATAATGATTTCCCTTATCGTATCGATTTTTCAACGAATGATTTTGTTAAAAAAAAATAAGCCCACACAATTTTGAATATGTATTCAGTTATCTATTCCATAAGCTAATAAGGAAACAAGATTGATAGAACATAATTCAAAAAACTATTTAAGAAACCTCAGGAAAATAAGTATTTTCATTTTTTCCCCCTAAATCTTCATTTTAATTAGGGCTAATTTGGTTACCAAAAAGGTGAAAGTGGACCGTCAAAAGCTGCGTAAAATTATAATTGAATAATTTTCTTTCCTCAAAAAGTTTCATCTTAGAAAAATATCGAGAAAATGTGTATAAAAATTTTAGAATTTCGCTCGATTAAGAACGATGATGAAATGCTATCAATTCACTGTTAACACTTTTAAAATAAGAGGTGCGTTACTTTTTTATAATTAATCGCAAAAGTTTCCCATTTATTCTAGTCAATAATATTACTTTTAACTATATAATTGGATATAATTCGATATGAATTCATAGTAAACTGTGTCTCCATAAGTGTCATGACATTTTACTTATCAAGATACGTTACAGTAGCATAATGAATGATGAACTTCATCTCTAGATCTGCACATTTCTAAGATTTAGTTTCGTAATGAAACACGTTAGGATGAAAAGTGGATGCAATTGATATCCATATTATATAAATGGCCCTCTATTCCAGGGCTAAAGAATTAATATGTAGAACCTGGGTAGTCCCTCCTGTACACCCATGGTACTTTCAAAGACACCCTGGATCCGCCATATCATTCAAGGGTTCCAGATCATATCAAACGGCATTCGCACGATTTTTGACTGGTCACCTGAGGTGCATGAATTTTGAGGGTGGCAAAAGAAGCTTCCCAATTTGCCCCAAATGTAACATCAGTCCTTTTTCTCCTCAGCACATTCTGCAATGTCTGGGGTTTTCCTGTGAGGAGGCTGTTGCATCCCCCCATGCTGTTCTTAGACTTTGTACAGATTTATGGACTCATGGATCTGGTCTAGTTTCACTAGACCAGATGGGGATTAGTCCCACCACCACCATTATATAAATTATTCTTTATTATTACTTTCTTGGCTAATTCCTTGGATGGAGAAGGGGGGGAAGGTTATTTCATAACTATGAAATGTATGCTTTAAAAAGCATAAGGTAGCCGATATTTTTCCGATTCATTTTGTGAACATATTGTAACAAAGTAAAAAAAAAAATGTAATATTAATTTTTAAAAAAAATTATCGTAATTATTGTACTTTGCGTTAGTTTAAAACAAATAAATAATTTTTACGTGATAAACTTGTTTCTTACGGGTAGAATTTTTTCGGCTGATGTGCGAATAATAATAAATCAAGGTCACTGTTCTGCAAAACTGCATTCCGTTCCTTTGTCGATGCATGTGAAATGGAAATGACGGAATCGTTAGAAACGAGAATTTACAAGGTTAAGCAGTGCCAAGTTTTCCTAACTTTGTAAGTTAACAGTAATAAATAGTCGAGCGTTGGTTATTCAATAAACTTTTTTTCATAGATTATTATAAAGTTAAAAAGCTTTTAATTAAAGCACCGGGTTAATTTTTGGTGTTTGCTTCTTAGATAGTGTTTTTACCAGTAGGTATGCATAAGGGATTTCGGTTAGTTACGGTAACATAACATAGGCAAAACCTTTCAAACTGAAGAAGTTGCCGGTGTATAATATTCTGCTTTAGATTTCTTAAAATACTTATTTCTATCAAGACAAGAGAGTAACAGTCTAAAAACTAATCAACTTCAAAATACTCTATCCTTAACTCAGATTCGTTTTCATATTTTCGTTTTTTATTAAATTTCTATATTAATATGTGTATAAAAAATATTTAAGAATTATCATGCTAATTTAACAATAATGCTTAAATTCATTTTGATTATTGCTGAAAGTCTGCTATAAATGTGTTATTTTTCGTTTTCCTCGTTTATATTTGTGTATATACTTGGTGGCTCTCATTATAGCTGTCTATTTCTGATACAAAGTGTTGCCAAACGCTGAATACAAAACTCTTATTTGAAATCTATATTAGGAAACACAATTTTTTAACGCGGAATGAGTTGAATGTATTTAAAATCACAGTACATTTAAAAATTAAATCGAAACAACAAACTGATATTCAGATATTTGAACGAGATTTACCAAACTGTTCAGGCAACGTTTGACGAAAAATGATTTAAAGAAATATCTGTGGGATTTTTTTTTATTGTAAAGGTATTTCGTCTTTTTTATATAATAAGAGATTTGTTGACGTTTGAGATTTTGTGTAACAGATATTGTCTGTGAGGCTCAAATTAATAATAATGAAAGATCAATTCTTTATCTACAAAAATCAGTTTTTAGCTGTTTACAACCATTTCAAGAAATTGACTGAAAAGTCTGAACTGAATGAAGAGCAGTATCGAAACGAAATTAAACTTTTGCTAGAATATTTTCGTGCTTCGTACAGGGACAGTGAAAGGAAAACACATAAAATCATGCAGTTGAAGGCAGAACTTTCAAAATATAAGGAAAAGTTAGAGGATATTTCAAACGAAAGAGAAAAAGACAAGGAAATATTCAAAGAAAAACTGATTGTCATGAAACATAATCTTGACGGCTTTCAGTCAGAAGAAAAACACCTAAAAGAGGTATTGGAAAAATTGAAACTTGATGTTAAAATTCTTAGAGCTTCGGGAATCAGTAAAGAACAAAGACCAGAAACTTTCATACATGCAAAAGAATTGATGTCACCAAATGTACTCAAGAGAGATATAGGCGTTGGTTGTGATAAAGTTATGGGCCAATCTTTAGTCGATTTGAACCAGAAGCAAAATGGAAAATTGGTACCTCAGAAAAATAATTTCACACACAAAAAATTCGAAAATGAAATTGAAGAGCTAAAAAATCAAATGAAAATAAAAATCGAAGAAATCAAATTTCAACATACCTTAGAGAACATTTTAAAAAAGCGAATCGAAAGTAGAAACGGCGAAATTTTACAACTGAAGAAGCAAATAACCGATTTAAAAAAACCTAAAAGAAAAGACACAAGAGATACTTCAAAAATCATATCTTCTTTACAAACGACCATAAATGGTTTGCGCGAAGAACTCAGTTCTGTAAAAGATAAGAACAAACTTCTCGAACAAGATATTAAAACTCTTCATCAGGAAAAAAATTTCTTTTCTCTACAAATTCAAGGAAGAGAAAATGACATTGGGAACTTGAAAAGTTGCATTGATTCTCTGCAAAAGAGTAAAGAATCCGCAACAGCAAAGGCTACATTATTTGAAAATCAAACAAAGACAGATAAAGGTCACTTGGAAAATGCGAAAAAAGAAATTGACTTTCTCAATCGAACTGTAAATAAACTCCAAAGTGATATACAGTCACAAGCATCCCAACTGACTAGGCTGGAATATCAACATAAACGTTTCGAACCTTTACAAAAAATTGAGATGTTAGAACAAATAGCACGACTTGAGCATTACAAAACTCAGGTAAAGCTTCGCGACAAGCGATTAAAATCTTTGATCTCGGAACTGGAGGCATGTCGACATCGATTGACAATATCAAGGCGACAATTCAGAAACAAAAAGAAACAATGTGCCGCTTTGTCTGAAGAGTTAATGAAATGGAAAAAAGCCGTAGGAATTGAAAATGAAAACCTTCAGTCCCTAAAACAGAAACTAATTGCAGTAGAATCTGCGAATTCTGCTCTGAAATCTGAACTAAAATTCGCCAAAACTCAGTATTATTTGATTATGAATGAGCATAATAAATTTAAGGAGCAGTTCAAAAAAATGAACAGCCTTCAAGAATGTCGCGAAGAACAACACCGTATCTTATTAAAACAAAATGAGGTTGCCGTAAATGATTTGAAAATGAGAGATGATCAAAAGGAAATGGCGGACAAAAAGCGAAGACAAACTTGGGCTAAACGTTAAACAAACTGTTCAATTTGTAAAATGTCCTGCCTATTTTTATATTCAATATGCATGATTAAAAGGAAATCCTAGTTGAACCGTCTATCTTTTTAGCGTCGAAAGTTTTCGCCAAATGGCTTAAATGAAAAACTACGTTTTTTAAAATTTTCAACTTGAGCTAAATACTAAGCACGCAGCTTAAGTACGCAAATTGCCAACTTGGAAACTCTAAAAAAAAAAAAAAAAATGGCACCAAATTTTTGTCGCTAAATCAAGAGGTTCAACAAGGATCCTTTCATGAATAATTTTAGTTTCGTAAGTAATCAAATTATTGCCTAAATCTACTTGATTTGACATTCTTATATTTAATCCAGATATATATTAATCACAAATCTTTTCTGAAAAATGTCATATCTATTACACAATTTTTTAACTGATATGAAGGAAAACAAATACGTTAATGCAAAATATAAAGTACTCTTCCGTAAAATAACCATATCATGCATTGGTACTTACGTATCAGCGTCACCGCAGCAAAATTTGCGCAAAGCGAATCGTGCTATGGTATCAAAACAGAAGAAAGGTCTTTCGTGTTTTATTTGAAAAAGAAAAATCCAATCAGTCAGATTCTGGTAGAAAATGGCGTGATTCACGTGGCTTGAATTTGCCTGCAGTGACGTTAATACGTAAGTATCCCCGCATTTTCTCAATGTCTAATAGGCTACATTTATTTAAAAAATAAAATATAGGGAGAAAGATGCCGAAACAAGAGGGCAAAAATCGCTTCAAGAAAAATCGCCAAGATAAAAAAAAAAGGTTTTTGGTGATAAAGTTTGGTGCTAAAATCAATTCCTACATAACAATAATACTACATATATTTTTTTCACTTTGCAATTTCTAGAGTTTAAAAACTGAAAATTTCTGTTTAATAATGTAATGCTTTTTTTCCACTTCTATTGATTTTAGAGTCATTTTTTTAAAAAAATATGAAATAATAAATTTAATAAATTAATTTGTTTTATGTGTGTTTCTTTGTTTAAAAGTAATTAATAATGGTACGCAAATGAAATCGGTATTTACGTATTATCGCAACCTATTGGCGACATTATATGAAACGAAGCACAAGGTTGCCGATTCAGCGCATACAACACATGCGAAATCGGGGTTGCCAACTTGGCGAGGTGTTCTGAACGTTGGCGTTGTTACGATAATACGTAAGTAACAAAATCATATGCGTATGCTACTCCCATTTTTTTAATAAGTATGTACGTTGGTATTACGTACTGTTGACCAATTAATTTCATCACAATCAAAATGTGTTGTCAAATGACGCGACTTTTTACCAATTGTGCTAATCGTCCCAGAGCACGTTCAAATACAGTAATAGCGATGACAGCTTTGATAAGATTTTTTTGAATTGGCGACATCTTTTCTTTTTTCATCATCAAAGTGTGAATACATTTTTTGATCACCCCTGTATAACAGTGGTTAGTGAACCATCTGCATCTTTTCTACGCTTGACTGCTAATTGATAATTACGGGCGAGTACCGGTTGCTGTTTAGAATAAGTCCAGTACAGGGGTTAACGGGTTTCTTTTTTTTTTTTTTTTTTTTCATTCTATGGAAACAACTGGCAATAGAAAATGATTGAATGGTGCGTATAAGAAGCTTTAATTGCTGAACGGTATCAATGTTAGAAATGTAGAAATAGCGCATCTGTGCAAGAAAGGAAGCATGCAATGGAAGGTATGATTGGTCGCTCGAATGGAAGATAATCCGCATGATGTGTGCAAAAGCGTAAGGAGAGGTATGTGGTTTAGTAAGAGTTATTTAAGTTTGTATGAAATTTTTGAAGTGTGACGAGTTATTGGTTTTCCTGAAAAATCTTACTGAGCACGCAGAGGGGAATTTCAACCATCTAGCGATCGTCCCATTGCACCCCGGTGAAAAAGGGTGTCTCGACCTAATTGCGTAAGGTTTTCAATTTATTCTCTCTCGAATGTTCATGATATCCTTTTTTAGGAAGCTAAATTTTACAGGAAGTTGTTTTTAAAGTCTTAAGAACTTTCATTTTCATCCTTCGCGCGCGCGCGATTATCAATTTATTCTCTTTAAAATGCTCTTAATCTCTATTTCTTTAGAAGATAACTTTTAAATGAAATTTTCTTGGTGATAATTTTTCTAATTTTGCTCCTTTGGACGTAATGCAATGTTTTTCTCAGTTTCCCCGGCCTCAACTTTAAAAAATATGCCATAGCGCCATTTTGGGGCTGTTTGAAAAATCTTCCCCAAGTGAAGGCTGCAATAGCATTTTAACTATAATATGAGACAAATACCTAATTGCTTTGTAAATTATCCAGAATTCTGGATTGAGGAATCATTTTTCATCTGTTCAGTTTAGTAATTTTGTTTCCAATATTTTGCAGCTAAATTCTTTCAATGTACGGCATTCATTCCATTAGATAATGAAAGTATAATAAAAGGTATACCAGTAATGCAAAAAAAAAGGGGGGGGATGACACATACCTTTATGTGGCAAAAGGAAATTCCCTTTCAAATTTAAAAGAATTTATAAATCGCATTGAGTAAATATTTATCAAGGCCTTGCTTATACTGCTGTGTAATATTTCGTAAAATTATTGCAGTCTTTCCTGAGTAACCAAATGCAAATTAAAAATATTCGTCACTATCTCAACTAAAAATTAATTTAATTTATAGAGGACGAAATTATTAATTTTAAAACTCATCCAAATCAAGTCCAAACGATTTTGAAAGCGACAGTTGAAAAACAATGAAAAAATTACTTCAAGCTGCTAATTTCAAAAAATGCCATGAGTGAATTTAAATTTCCAAAAGTGCATCAACTCAAATTTTCTATTGCAAAGTCTGGTCCAGGTGTCTCCCTCTAGAGAAGAAATTAGGCGTCATAATCAGATTGTGGCAAATAGCATTCCCCTATATATATCGAGGGGGGGGAGGCATTAAGTCGATCACGATCAACCGGTAGACAGCCAAGACATTTGGGGGTGACTCCCTAAAGATTAGCAGTTAGTAATTATTTTCTGAATACTCAAGATTGGCTGACAGTATGCAGAATAAGTCTTCTATTGACTACGACTAATGAGAACTAAACTTCAGATGAAAATGTTTTATTTTTACAAGCTTTTATTTAACTTGCAATGTAATTTGTTCAGATGGAATCTTGCAACTCAATTTTGAAACTGATGTCTTCAACCGATTGAGCTGAAATTTTGTATACACGTTTACTTTGGATTGCAATGTATGTTTTGACCACTTATATTCCGATATCACAATTAGTTGAAAAGATATTAACTAAAAACCTTTTACCCCTGTTAGCTTTTTATTTTGCCTAGCAGCTTATCGGATTAAGCTTTAAAAAGTTCTGATTTTTCGACATTTTTTAAAAAACTATCTTATTCTTTCTATCAAACTGAGACAAAAAAAATAATTACATAATCGGAAAGATCATTTATTTCGCCACGATATGGTATAATTCTTTTTTTAAAAAATAATGATTTTTCTATTTTTTACGATTTTTTCTCAAATGAGTCAAAATTGATGCGTTTTTATGAAAATGATTTCTAAATATCATTCAGTATGAATTTTCTTTCGCGTTAATGAATCAATATTCTGCACTAAGAAAGCTCAAGCTTTTCTCTTTTAAAATCGGTCATTTAAAAAAATGCCAAAAACTTTTTTACGATTTTTCAAAAAATACTCAAATTTGTAATAAAACATTTAAAAACTTCGTCATTTTTAAAGACAATCGCACGAAACTTTTTTTTTTTCGTTTGTAGAATAGTATTATCCATATTCTGCACAAAGATTTAAAAAATTGGTTTAAAATTACGGATTTTTAAAAAAATTCTTTTTTTCGTTTTTAATATAGTATTTTAGTAAAGGAAAAAAAAAAAGAAATGAGTTTTAATATTTTGATTAATTTTTCTCTGCCAATGTTGTTTTGGTTTTACAGTGTTTATCCCCCTCGCCCCCCCCCTTATCCTCTTGTTGCGGCCCGAGTGAAATATCTATCATATGTATGTGACCTGGCAGGGAAAAAGATTGACTAACCCTGAGCTAGCCTGTTCAAAATTAACCTGCAAATGACCTTGCAACAATGATGTGTTGAATGAGATGAATAGACTGAGAAACCTGTCCAGCGATAACTAAAAAGTTAAAAATAAATTAAAAGTAAAAAAACTTTTTGAAAAACAAGCTTTTATTTAAATGCTCTAAAAAGAATAAAATAAACTTTTCTTTTAGAACTTTTTTTGCTATCAACCTATAACGTCATTATACAATTTATAATATTGTTACGAATTTTGTGTAAATAGTGTAAATAATTTGTATATTTGAGTGTTTAATGCATTTATATTACTCTATGTTATGTTTATTTCATGTTAAAATTGTACCATTCACAAGCAATGCCGCCCCTTACGTGATAATGGCGATCCAATGAGAACTTGGCAAAATCTTGGCGGTAGAGCCAAGTTGGCATCATTTTTGGCGACCAATTTGGTGTCGTTGGCGACCATGTTGGCGAGTTCGGAACCCTCGGGAATCTTCTAGAAAGTAGTAGATCTCTCCACTAGTGTCACGTTCAATGACACGAGCTGTTATATTTCTGGAAGTTTCTGTCGCGCCTATAAATGAGATGCTCGCCGGGACGGCGAGGAGTCTGGATTAAACCAGCGAGTAGTGAGGATTGTTTTGATTAGCGATTAGCTCGGCTACGCTTGTGAATAATCTTTACTTGCGTGCATTTTTAAACACTGGTTATTGTGTTTGATTGCTGTTGAAGGTGTGAAGACCTTCGGATATTTCTCTGTGAATATTGCTGCTGAATCCTGTATTTAAAGGATTGGATTTTTGATAATAAATTCGCATCGCTCTAGAACTGTTTATATTTTTTTTGTGATTGTTTTGCATAAAATCCACGAACCCTCGGATCTACGTAACAATATAAAAGCTTGTCGCGAGATTTACCTGTGTAGATAAACAAGAAAATTAAATAACTTGATCTGATTGATTTAAATTTTTAAAATTTTCAAACTTGGTAAATACGAGTACTCAAATCTCGCGACAAGCTTTTATGTTAAGTGTGTAATGACGTTATAAGTTGATAGCAAAAAAAGTTTTAAAAAAAAGTTTATTTCATTCTTTTGGGAGCAATTAAATAAAAACTTGTTTTTAAAAAAGTTTTTTTACTTTTAATTTATTTAATGCATTTTGAATTGTTTGATAACAAATACATTATTTGATATTACTATACCAGGTGATCCAAAAGTCAGGACGAACTTTAAAAATGAATAATTGGAAAGCGAATCAAGATACAGATACGGGTTGCACCAAATGCATGGAAAGAGATTGGGTTTTGTGTGGCAATGAAAAAAAATAATTCTGTTGGCGACCAACAGATAGCGCTATAGTGTTTAATTGCACCAAAGGATGATTTACAAATGAAAAATTTTTGACAACTACAAGTCAGTTTAATTACAGTTAATTAGTACTACAGTAAATATTCAATGTGCTGTCCATCATTCAGAAGTACAGCAGAGAGACGAGTCACCAGGTGTACTTCTACATTTAGTAGCATTTCTTGCGTTATGGCTGACACATTTTGGCAGATGACATCTTTTAGTGTTCCTAGTGATGCCGGCTGGTCATGGTACACTTTTGACTTAAAGAATCCCCACAGCCAAAAGTCACAGGATGTCAAATCGGCCATGCTTGGGCATGATTAAAGTAGCGACTGATGATGCGATCCTCCCCAAATGTTGAGGGTAGCAGGCGTTGCTCAGTAAGCAATATGAGATGGTGCTCCATCTTGCATAAATGTGACTGTTTGAAGTGCTTGTCGCGCTTGCAATTCGTGAATAATGTTGTTCTGTAACAGTGCTACATATCGCTGACTGGTGAAAGAAACTGTTTTGAAACCCGTCTGTGTGACTTCCTCGAAAAAAAATGGACCAATTCTGAACTCAGCAGTGAAGTCACACCAGACTGTCACTTTAGGCTGTTGCAAGGGTACTCAACAAATGCATGTGGATTTTCTGTGCTCCACACTCGACAATTATGGGTGTTAACAGCACCAGAGAGTGTGAAATACACTTCATCTGTCCTAAGAACAGTGTGAAGCCAGTCGTGCTGATTTTCTATCTTATTGAATACCCAAATTCGCAAAATCTCGACGAGAGCCAAAGTCAGGAGGTTTCGGCTCTTGTTTATATTCCAACTTGTAGGGATACCATCGCAAAGTTATTCGCAGTGTTCTCGAGACATTTCCTTACGACACTTCTGTCTGCCTCGAAACTTCTCGAGAACTGCACTTCCCATGTGCAGCAGTGGCCGACAGGGATTGCATCGTCTGCTCTACTGTCGTGGCAACAGCAGCGGCTGTTGAGGGATGTCAACTCCTTTGACGTGACGCCAAAGAACCTGTACCTTCAAATTTCTCCATCATTTTGTTCAATGCAGAAGACGTTATTAGTCCTTTGGTATCTCGCATACACTTCATGTAGTGATATGCTCGCACAAGGCCGCAATCGCACTTTCAGAATTCTTATAATATAGTTTAACTAAGAGAGCTTTCTCAACTATGGACAGCATTTCGATGCATACAAGCTTCGACTACCATTACCTGCTGCAATTGCTCCTTTTTATATCGTTTGTTGCTTTGTAAAATCCTACATCAGAAATCCATCTGTTGATCACCAATAGAACTATTTTTTCGTTGCCACACAAAACCCGGTTTCTTTTCCATCCCTTCGATGCAGACCGTATCTTTGTATCTTGATTCTTTTTCGAATTGTTCATTTTTAAAGTTCGTCTTGACTTTTAGATTACCTGGCAATTGTTTCTATTATTATTAATTATGTTTGTATCTTGAGTTTTGCTTTAAACGTGGTTTTAAAAGTGTGAGTTTTTTTTTATTTTTATTTTAGTTATGTACGTAAGTAAATATTCCTTATTTATTATTAAGATATAATAAATATTGTAGATCTTTTCTTACCTTACCACATCTATGTTACTAGGTGAACGGCTACACCTTGAAAGAATTAGAAGTAGCCCGTACCCTGGAAAAGACTGCCCTTCCTTTCCCTATATGATGCCACAATAAAAAATTATAACAGTTCCCGGGAAATGCACTAGGTTTTCATTAGTAATTAGCAATCCGCAGCTCCATTTGAAAGAGAGAAATTATTTTGATATAAATTGTTCTAATCTTTTAACTTTTCGGTTAGATTTGTATCTAGGTTTAGACACAACGTGTATTAAAATAATTAACAGCACGAATTTGCTTAAGTAAAGATAAATATTTCTTTTTAAAAAGTTAGGATACTTACGTATTATACGTCGACCACAGAGTTTCATAGAATATAAAGACATCACCAAATGTAGCCTTTACTGGATGCCATTTTCGAATACAACAAATGTCATTGGCGACATTTTTGAATTTGCGAAGTCTTTGGATTTGGTGAAATTGGTCGACTGTATATACTACGTAAGTATTAAAGTTAGTTTTTACGGTACTAATATGTGTTAGCTTCACCGCAACCAAATTCTCGCCACGCAAATTACTCCCTTTTCTGCCAAATTCTGATAATTTTTTTTTCAATTAAAATACGCAAGAATTTTTCTTGTTTTGACATCACTGCACGATTCCCCTGGCGAAACTTTTGCTGCGTTGACACTAATGCGTAAGTACTGTTTATTATTATAGCTTTTTAATCTAGTTTTGCAATTATTAACCTAGTTACTAGATTTTTAATCTAGTATTTTAATAAAATTATTTCAGTCTTTTTAGTATAGCCAAATGCAGTCTCTTCCAAATCAAAATCATTCTCCACTTATTTTTCTTTTAAAAGGATTGAACTTGTCCATACATGCGTATTTTCTTAAAAAATTTACTTTATTGTATTCATGTTTTTTAAATGAGTAATAATGAAACATAAAACATAGTTTGCATTGCATTGATGGATTTGCCATATTTTATGGATTTCGAAACAACATAGGAATACAGAATACAAAAGAAGACATTGATATACACAACATACAAAAAATTAACAATAAATGAGGTATTGAGCATTAAATATGTGGTTGTGTGATTCGCAGAACCTGATTAGCTTTCACTGAAGCTCTTGGAACTCACTAATGAAGCCCATTTTGCACCAAGTCTAAACTTTTGACTCCAGTTAGTTTTACGGGTGTTGCAGGCTCGAGGCCCTCCTTGTCCATCCCAAATCCATTGGCAGATTGAGCGATGTTGTCTGGAAGGTGCCCATTCTGTTTAGTAGGCGATTCGTCTTTGGATGGTCGGACCTTGGAGAATATGAGCCTTTCTATGTTGGAAAGAGGAGCTTCCAGCAGCAAGTAGAATGGCACGGTAAGGATAACTGTGGTTACTATATTCCCCACGTATTCATAAAGCTAAAACGAGAAAAATATCTGTCTTTAAAAAGTTTCTAAGAAACTTCTAAAAAACATTGAGTATGGTTTTAGTGACTTATCAGTATGGTATTTTATCCCATTTGGGGTAAGTACGCTATAATGCTATATTTCAAGGGAGAAAAAATTGATTTTCAGGTGTGGAGATACAAGATCTTGCAAATAGAGAGAAATTACAGAGTGTAATGCTGTTGAGTTAACACAGTGGCGCAAGTCACTTTTATTATGAATAGTTATGAATGAATGAAGATAGAAAAATACTTTGAAGAATTCTTGGTAAGAAAGGAAGATACAAGCACCAAGAGGAAAGCTGTTGAAAGCTAGGATCTCTAATTCTGAAAAGTATGAAGAAAGAACGGATGTCAGTACAACTGCTCTTTGTTAGAGTTATATTCGGGAGGTTTCAAGGGAGAGAGTAATTGATCTTTTTCATTTGGGATAATTAATATCTGATTTTTCTTTTTTAAAAAAAATATCATCTTGAAAAGTTTTTTGGGGCCACCTCATGTTAAAAAGTGCTTCAGTCTGTTGAATAGGAAAGCAATTTTATCTTTGTTTAGAATGAAGAGCCTCTGCAACTCCTCCCATGAAGAAAATATTGTGGAGAAACATTCAAAGGAGGATAGAAGGTTATCTTTGAAATTCTTACTGTAACTGATGTGCATTCGCTATGTCGTATTTATTTATTTACTGTAAAACGTCAAATCATTTTTATACAATTGAGTCTTTACTATCTAACATTAGAAGCAAGTATCTCAGTTAAACCTTTCTAGGACAGCAAGGTCATCGAGGCACTTGACCTCTGGTGAGGTCTTTAAGGGTATTGTTAAGCATTAATGATATAACTTGCCATGATTAATTGGGTAATTAACAATAATAAGAAACAAGTAATACAAAAAAAAATTTAAGTCAATTCCTACTTAGATCAAAGAAAATTTTATTTTAGCTACTTTTTATTAAATAGTTGCAATTAATATAAATATGTATATACATAGGACAGAATCACAACATTAAGTGGTCATTAATTTTTATTAATTATCTTTTAAGTATCGTATTGTCATCCAAAACAATCGTGTATACAAAATTTCAGTTCAACTGAATGCTTTAAAACGTGAGAAAAAAACCTTTTCAAGTTTTGACACAAGTCGCCAACGTGGATGTATTTGTAATTCTTTAAATAATTAGTTTAAATCAATTAGTTTTTATTAATTATAATTAAGTTATTGTATTGTCATCCAAAATAATCATGTATATAAAATTTCAGCTCTATATATTGAGGGCTTTAAAATGTATTTTATTAACGATTTAAAATTCCACCAAGATAAATAAATAAATATACAGAGAGTGTGAGTCAATAGTAGGAATTGAAAAATAAGTTGAAAATTAAAAGTTAAAATTGCGACCTTAAGAATTAATCATAAAATTGCTGGAGCTAAAATTTTTGTCTGTGTTGAAATGGGAAAAGCAGTGAATCTGTATTGTCCGAGACTAACTCCGTTACCGGAGGCTTGCAAACGGACAACTTAATCTTTTAAGCGCCGGGTCAACTCGCTCAGCGACCGGGAAAACCCAGCACTTTGTCCGTCGACTTCCGACTGGGAAAAGACCGCCTAAGCGGTCGGGTTTCCTCTGCTTAGGGAAACAGAGCGCTCGCCCAATCAGGTAGCTGGTTCTCGTTAGAGGGTGTGTGACAAGAGTTAGTACAGGCTCTCCTCTTCCCACCAACTCCTCAGAGTCGTTGAATTTATTAAAGAAGGAAATAATAAAGATGAATGCACAGCCGCGGTCTTCCTTGATATTCAAAAAGCTTTCGATAGAGTACGGCACACGGGGGCCTACTCTTTAAATTAATTACCTAAAAAATTCCGCCCCCCCCCCTTATCTTTCTTATTAACTCCTACATTTCTGATCGTTCTTTCACTGTAAAAATAAATCGTACCTACTCGCAACTCAAAAAAGTAAACGCAGGAGTGGCCCAAGGGTCAATCCTCACTCCAACCCTCTTTAATCTTCGCGTTAATGGTATTATTAAAAGTACTAACACCATAATCTGTTTGTATGCAGATGACACAACCATCCTCAGCAGACACAGAAACCTCAACACACTTGTTGAAAACATCAACGAACACTTAGCTCACCTGGAAATATGGTTCTCCGTGTGGAAGATTGCCCTAAATACTTCTAAAACGGAAGCGGTTTTCTTTTCCAAAAGGCCCCCCCCCCCCTGAAATTATTCTGCAAAATCAAATAATCCCCTGGTCTCAGCACACCAAATACCTTGGTGTGTCATTATTGATAAAAACCTCACTTTCCGACAACATATTACATATATTAGAGATAAATTTAAAGATACCACGCGTAAACTCTACTCCCTAATTTGTAGAAAGTCTAAATTAAGTAGACATTACAAATTGCTTATCTACACTCTCATCTTAAAACCATTACTCACCTATGCCTCCCCCGTGTGGGGACATGCAGCAAAAACTAATATTAATTTACTTGAAACCTCGCAAAATGTAATTATTAGGCAAATTTGTAATGCTCGCTGGTATATGAGAAATAAAGATCTAAGAATAGCTTGCAATATACCAACCATAAGACAAACTATTCGTAAGCCAGCTATTAATTTCTTCAAAAATATTGATGAATCTGATAACCCTACTCTCAATGACATTCCCTCGTATTTTTCCCATTTTTCTGTTAGAAGACCAAGAGACATCCTGGTCAACCCAGATTTTAATTAATTTCTTTCATTTTTTACTTTCTTATGATCTACAGTTTTTGCTGCATCCGGATTGGCTAGGCTTACCCCGCCTACTTTTTTAGCTCTTTTTCACTGTTTTTTCTGTTTTTACTGTTAATTTTCAATATTAATTTATAAGCTCACATCCATGTAATTTTTATTTTCTTAGTCTATCAAAGTTATATTTCTCATTTCTAATATTTTTATTACACTGGGCAAATGGTATAAATCTTTAAAGGCATATGAATATCACCTGATAGGAGGTTAGAGACCGACAGGTCTATAGGTACTCCAGCCAGTTTCTCCAACAATCTATCAGTTAGTAGAGGATTGAAGTTAGAAAAGTTTTTCAGGCCGGGGGAAGATGAGAAATCTTCTCCCTATTGGCTGAGCAAACCTTTCAAATAAAAGGATATAATACATTTAATTCCCTTAGAGTGATTCAGGGTTAATGTATGAAACCAATCAGTATTCTGTTAAATAATTCTGTTGCTGTTGTGTCGTACAAGTAGTGCAGTGGCGCCGAAGGCGTCCAAAACGGTCTTTGCAATGTCGAAAACCTTTGGCGAATAAAGCATTTGATGGTCCGGGGGGCTTAGGTCAATGTTGTGGAGTTAGCCCAAAGTAGAAGGACAATTAGAAATATGATTAGGAGAAAGTTGAATATATCAGAACATTGAGGACAAGTATTGTAACTTCTATGGCCATAAGGGGATATTTTCATCCATTTAAAGCAGTGATCCTCAACCCCCGGGCCACGGATCGATACTGGTTCAAGGATCAAATGATACCGGGACGCCCAATGAAAATTAAATTATTTCTATTCTATTTATTGTAATGTATTTCTTTGTGTTGCGCAACTTTCTATGGATAAGAACAATCAACATTCCTCACAGTGGGCCACGGTAAAATTGCCAAACAATGACAGGTCAGTGGCGATAAAAATATTGGGGAGCTCTGCTTTAAAGTGTCTTGTACGTAGTCTGGCTATAGAAGTTGAAATTACGCTTTTGCAATAAAGTTCTGAAATGAAGTACTTCTTAACTGAATGAGAGAAGAGTGTTAAATAACTGTATTTGGTATTAATGGGAATGGTAAAGTTATTTCTAGAAATAATGGAATTACTCCGATGCTTCTTTTAGATTTTTTGTGTAAGGCTGTAATCGTGGAAGCCGATTCTATAAATGGATAAATGAAGATGCACAAACTAATAGCATTAGAAATCTTTCAAGCCAAAATGTCCCATTTTGTCTCCTATTTAATACTCTAATGCGTAGAATAATAAATGTCTGCAAGATTAGATTGATATGAGTTTTATTGATATATGAACTCATATTAATACTGAATCGTTCTTTTACTTAAAAAAAAAACAACTCAATACTTGAGTCATACTCGTTGAAATTAGACAGGACAGTATTAAGAGCTTGGGAAAATATATTTATTTATACAAATGCCAGACATTCTGCCACTAGGCCATTAGTCTCGATGTAGCCTCCAAATACTTAAGAATAATAGAGTTAAAAGACAATAATGCAGTGCATTCGTCAATGTGATCTTCATCCAAGGACCCTCTAGAGTTACAAAGAATACAGGCTGAAGTGTCCTTTAGTCAAATTTTAAAAGGATGGCCATTCAAACAACCGTGCCGAATCAAAAGACGTAATAACTCTACGGCTACAAGACGAATAAAATCTGAAATGACTAGCTTTGCACTAGTGAGACACTCCCAGGCTTTTCCCTTGGGTTCATTTGATAAGTAAAAGGCAAACATCCGCTTAAATTCTGATTTAATTCAAAGTTTTGCTGAATTAAAAGTCATATGGTTATTAGGGGTTTGTAGAACAGTCGTTCCCTTCTTTGCCAGGAAATTGTCTCTTTTATTTTCCTCGATGCCTCAATGAGCAATGAGCAATGATGCCTCTTGAGTCTGCCAGAGTCTTGAGAATCTTTCTACATGCTTAAATTCGTTTCAAAGTGCAAATTTTATTGTTGGAGACAGCCTGCAAAGCGGCCTTGCTATCAGATAAAATAAAAGCTCGAGGAAAATAACTCTTCTGAGCTCTTAATTGATTCAAAGCAATAAATAAAGCCTCAACTTAACCATCTAAATTGTTAGTATCTTGAGAAAATATAAAAATAGATGATATTTATTTTTTAAAACAGTGTTTCTCCGTCTTTGGCAATCGTCTTGGTTTCAAAAGGGGTAGGTAGAGACACATAAAAAAGGAAATCGACGCTAATTTATATACCCTAAAAGTTTGCCTTATAATTTAATTTTAACAAGGGATGACGTTTTCTGCGTGGGTACAATATGCATTCAGTCACAGTCAAAGCGTAACTGAGGAATAGGATATCAAAAGTTAGGACGGTAACCAAAGAAAACAAAGTAAATGCGTGACAACAACTGATATAAAGTTATCGATTACTCACCATGTTATAGTGGCTGAAGTACAACCGTTCTCTCAGGGATCCCATCCTCACCCAGATGACGAGACTATGGAGAAGGTAGATCATAAAAGTCAGCCGACTGATGGGGGCAAGAAGACTCCAAGATAGGATCTTGTTGACGACGCCTGAAAAATATATATTTTAAATGCTTGTGTTTGACAAGTTTGAAATTTTTACGTTACAAAATTAACAGTTAAAATATTTTTTTAAATTAATTATCATATTTTTTTTTAAAGTTGGTTATTACGTATTATACCGTCAAATAATTTTGCAAGATAAGAAAACGTTACCAATTCAAAAGACGTCACCATATGTTGTTATTGTTATTATTGTTTCGGGGCATGTTCGAGAATGGTTTTACTTTATTGATTTCATGTTGCGGCATTTGGTGACGTCTTTTGATTTGAAGAAATTTGTCTCGACGGTAACAATATTTCTAGGTATAGACTTACTAAGTAAAAGATTAAACGATTTTATTCTGATGTTACATGAAAAAGGAATAAAAGCAACGATTATCTTATATTTTTATAGATTGAAATAAAGATAATAATAAAATTTGGTACTTGCATATTAATCCCAAGCCGTTGGTGGCGACGTTTGACGAATTTCAAATACTTTTAGCAATGTGCTAAATTTATGACTGTCACATGGTAAGTACAATCACGTGTTCTCAATTGAATTCAAATCTAGCATTAAATTTGAACTTGTTCTAATTGTAAAATTTAGGTAAAATTCCAAATTTGGTTATTTGGTAAAGAATGTTGAAATATTAAGACTCTTCAAAAAAAAAAGTTTTCAAATTTAAAGATAGTACTTGTATTATACCTGTACTTTTAAATCAAGTGCATTTAATTTATCTACATTATAATTGCATACAAATGTATACTTTTTAAAAGAATCTGAAAAAAGCAAAAGTTGGCAAGAGAGAAGCGCATGAAGTGATTGGATTTATCGTGTGACTATGACGTCAAATGAATTAATGAACTTGATTGGTTGGAAAAAAGTGTTTGTAGTTATCATGTGACTATGACGTCATAAGAATTTATGAACTGACTAGTTGAAAACACGTGCTTTCAGTTATGTGACTGTGACGTGTCACATGAATTATGAACTGATTGGCTGGAAACCCGTGTTTGTTGTTATAGAGTAACTATGACGTCATATATAAATTTATGGACTGATTGGCTGGAAACACCTTTTGTATAGTCCTCGTATGACTGTGACGTCACATGAATTTAGCCCATTATCCTTCAGATAGTAAATCAAATAGGTTGCCATAAAGTTTTGGCGATAAATCGCTGGAATGGTGTTAACACCTAAGTATCAAAAATTTAAAACAAATCTATTTATGCATCATGTTAATTTATGTGCAAATAGCAATACAGAAAAGTGTGAAAAGAGTTAAATTCTACAAATTCTGATACAATTTTTGGGGCAAAGAAAATAATTTTCTCCTGACAATATTGGCAATGCGTTTATCATATTTGGTCCTCAAATTCCTGGAGAAATTTTTTTTTTCATTCTACTTGCAGATTCAAAACAAATCTGATATCAACAGCAACTGAATTTTACCCTGTATTAATTAAAAGTGATATTTATACGTCAGCGTTTCTCAAGCTGTGGGGCGCGCCCCCTAGGGGAGGGTGATAACCGTACGAGGGGGGCGCGAGCATATTGAAAAAGTAGAAGACTAGAGACTATTTAAAAAAAATATTAATTTACTGACAGTAAACAAATAAAATACATTCTCGCAAAATAGAGAACAAGATACTTATTTGCACTGATATAATACATTTATAAATGTATCAGTACTACACACAATGTATTTTATAATTAATTTAACAAAACTAAGTTAATACATGTTTAATAATTACCAGTGACCCATGGGCTTGTAATGTATGAAATTCGTACACAAATTAACACTTATCTTTATCATTTTTTTGTACTGTTTATAAATAATCCCTTAACTGCCGATTAAAAGTTACGTAATTCTCTCCCCAAGACCACCGTTTTCTACATAGGAGAGCGTATGTGATGTATGGGGGGATGAAAAGGAATAAAGAAGTAAAACCTTCTCTGAATTAAGTAAATTCTTCGCAAACACTCCGTCATGGTCCCTTTATTGCATTCCAAAGCCTTCGGAATAATTTTATGGATAGCAGTACATAGAGAAGATCATACTTCGGAAAGACGTATATATACGTCCGGAGCCGTTTATATACGCCGGTGGAACTTAAGAGGTTGTAGCTTTAGTGTCAAAGTATAGTGTTATTGAATTCAATACATGGTTGTTGTATGGAGGGGGGCGCGATTAAAATTATGATTGAATATTGGGTCGCAAGTATTGAAAGTTTAAGAAGCACTGTTATATATAGTAAAATAACCATTTAATGTGAATTCTAAATTAACTAAATGTAGGATTGCATAAATACGATTATTTAACTTGGCTGCGTAAAAGTTTTCTGAAAGGTGGTAGGATCCTTTGTATTGAGCTTTTGCATACAAAATTCGGAATCTTTTAACTAACGTGTAATAACTACATATTAGGATTCTGAGTTTGTGTCCTTTTTAAAAGAAAAAAAATAATTTCGAATTTATTCCGAAAAAATCAGGGAAAAGGGTAAGTATAAATACACTTACTTCACTAAAACTTTATAATGTAAATGTTATGTATGTTTGTAAATGTAATTGTTACTTTTATGTAGAATGGAATTTTTGTTACAATTTTTACATTGAAGGGAATTAAAAGAAGTAAAATTTGGGAAAGAATAATATATGTATCTTCAAAATTACAATAAAACTGACTTTATATATATATATATATGTGTATTGGTATAATTCACAAGCAATGACTGTTATAATGATAAGAAATTTGAAGAATGTTATTCTTTATAATATACAGTCGCATTAAAAGTATACAATGAAGAAGATATTTGTAGAATAATTCTTTGACTTCTTGGAATAACTTTTAAGGAGAATTAATACTTATGATTGACACAATTTATAATGAAATCCAAAAACATCATGCCTACATGCATAATATTTTTTAATTATAGCTAAAATTAATTTTATTGAAATATTTTAAAAGTTACTTTTTCAATACAAGGTATGATTAAAATATTTAACAAAATGGCTCATTAGTTTGATTTGAACCCAATTGATCCGAATGGGGGGAGTACATAGTCAAACAACTTAAACTAAAACATTTTTGAAAATTTTTTCCCTAGTTTTTAGTCTTTATTCAAATATTTTTACAAACATTTCCATGACATTACACAGTATTAAAAATCTTTATATATATATATAAATCCCTTTTCCCAAATTTTAACCAAATGACAATTATATTCGCAAATGTACAGTATACTGCATCAAAAAATAAATATGTGTCATCTAAAAGTAATATATTTAACTTTTAAAAACCAAAAGGGAAACAATAGGAATTTGAAAGGAAATTGATAGTTACCTCCGTGTCCTGTGACACAGGCAAATGTCACCCATCCTACCCCTATGGCAAAAGTGGTTCTGTGAAGGGCAGCGAAGATGGACGTCAGTAATGGACCATGAGGCTCACCAATGTTCCACCTATGAGCCCCATAAACGGCAGTCAAACAGAGCACAGTTGAAGCACACCAGCCGCAAATATTTATTACCTGAAAAATAAATATTTGCGGCTGTTATTTATTTTGTAAAATTGTCACAGCAATCAGCCATGAAGTTTTAGTGACAAAATTTTACTTCGCATCTTTGGGCTATATGCAAAAGATAAGGATGATTCCTGAATTGTGTGGTATTTCTTTTTTCAAATTCCGTGTCATATCTCAGAAGGAATTTCGCTAACGGGATTCAGTATGCAGAAATAATCCATTATTCTTCATTTTTCGTTTTGGGGGAATCAAAAACAGAACATGAACCTACTGTCTAACCATTTTTAGCACTGAGTACTTTTATATGTCTTGTGTTGTCACATAATTGCAATTAGATTATATATAATCTGTGGTTTAAATTCTCTTAACAAATTTTGAGGTTCTCTAGCGTTTTTTCCCTCCTTGTATGGGAACGTTGTTATTTCATTTTTAAAGAATTGTAAAATTTTGCATGAAATTGTAATTTTTTTATTGAAAATAATTATAAAATCCCTGTGCACCACAAAGTATCACACGGGACTCACAGAACTAAATATTAATCACATATTACAAAGGAAAGAAGGAAAAAAATTTTGAGGTTATGAAGGATTACAAATATTAATAACAAATTCACAGAGCTTTTTAAAAGCACCTTTGGTGGAAAGAAGTTGGTGAAAATTTGGAGACCACAACTTATATTAAGTCCCTAGAAAACCAGTCTTAGGATCTTTCTCTCTCTGACATACTTGGAACACAAAAAAATCACATGTTCTACATTTTCCTTGCCACCAATATTACAATCACAGGAGGATTACAAAACTAAATTAAATTTTTTTTTTGTTCAAGTAGTTTTAAAGTTATCATGACCAGTGAGAAATAGTAATTTAGAATTTATTTTTGTTATTTTTTGAAGAATGGCTTTTCTCGGTAACGGAAGAAAGCAAGATATGTTAGATCTTGAGAAAGAACTAATGATGAAGGCTTGCTATATATGTGATGGAAATATGTGCTTAAGACCAGTGTTGTAAATAAAAAAAATGGAAAAGAAAAGGGAAAGGGCGAAAAGATTAGTGAAGAGAGAGAGAGAAAGAGAGTACGAATTAAAAGAAAAAGAACGATTGAAATTCAAATTAGAAGGACTTAAAATAGAAAATGGATGTCAAATAAAGAAGAAATCAACTATGTTCTTATAAAAATACATTCTAGAGTAACCCCTTTAAATTTTTGAAAATTAATTCCAGTATTCAATCCATATGAATCGGATATTAGTTTATGTACCGTAATTTTTGAACATCAAGATAAAAGAGTTTTAATTGAAAAAGAAGGGTAGGCAGTACATTTAATGGGTTTCTTACCTTTAGGGATAGAGCAATTAATTACTCGCGACCTAGAAGAACAAGCCGAAAAAATAAAAAATATATGTAAAAATAAAAACTTTTATACTTCAGAGACTAAAATTAAGTCCAGAAATCTTCCACCAAAAAAATTTGTTTAATCTCGAAAGAAAACAGATAGCCCATGGAAGAATTTTACTTACAAAATTAGGACTTATGAGGATGCAAGAAAGGCAAAACAGGAAAAAATCAATGGTGAAGTTTTTAGGAACGGAAGGAATATATTAACATCGAGTTTAAATGAGAAAAAAAACGAGATTAGGAACACTTCCCCCAAACAGGCCTTTTCTTTCTCTGAGCACTCCTGAGAAAGAACTTTCGAAAGATACGTGACTCAAAAGTGTTATCCTTACTATATGGCCGGACTTATAAATGCCTCATGCCTTAAATTCAACAAAAAGAAACAGAATCCCCAAAATACATCGAAGGAAACAAAAACCCAGATTGCCATAATACATGTACTAGTATTAAGTGAATGGACACAGAATACATATTCCGAGAGGTACGGAAGCGACAATTGATTCAGCGTGTAACAAACAAATCCTACTGCTGCAACCATTTATTTAAGCTGTAACGTATTGAGAAAGATGTTGAGTAGCGTGAGGCTTAAGAGAATTAATTTGATAGTTTTTTACTGTGACGTCTACGACGAGTATACATATGCCTACTAGTATACACCGAAATTTTAAATAAAAAATTTTCTAACATTTGTAACTGAATATAGTGTAATTTAACATCGTTAAAAAAGCAATTTTTTCAAATGTTTTTTTTATTAAATGTCAAACGTTTATTATTACATTACATTTATTAAATGTCAAACTTAAACTTTAAGAAATATCGCCAAGTTGGCTAAAAAATTCTCTATTCCTACAATCCCAGAAATTTTTAATACAAATTTTCTCCCACTTTTTAAAGAGAGAAACGACATTAAGTTTTAGCAAATTGCATGATATTGAAAGCTCTATGGTAATATTTAATGATAGTTTCATAAAAAAATTTTATTTACCGAATATTTAATACTTTGAATTCATTTTTTTTTTTTAAAAATAATTCCACTATATGGCCATGTTTTGTACGAAATTTTTCACTTATACTGAACCCAGATATTTTATATGGAGATATTACTATGAAGATATATTAGATATATTACTATCGAGAAAGCCATACAATGCCAATCACCGAATAAAATTAGGGAATTTTACTCAGTACTTATATCATTTTGCGATCTTTCTAATCCTTTGGGATAAGAACAAAGAATACATGGTGGAAGATATTTTGCGACGAATGCAGCAAGTACATGACTTTCAGTGAACATATCTACAACGAAACGCTAATAATAATTGAAAATAAGGTTTTCTCAATGATTGGGAAAATGCTACATGATTTTGGAATGATTAGTCCGCGACGAGTCGACGGAAATGACTTCGATAATGAAATTGCTCGAGAATTAGACTACGATTTTATAGCATTACAACATCAAATAACAGAATTAATCCCTCAATTAACTCCAGAACAAAGTCACATTTTCCATCAAGTGTTGCGTAAAATAGAATCCGGCAGTGGTGCACTATTTTTCCTCGACGCCCCTGGAGGACCCGGAAAAACATTTTTACTAAACTTATTATTAATGTCCATCAGAAAAACCAGAAAATCGCAGTTGCAGCGACTTCTTCAGGTATAGCCGCGACACTACTGACCGGCAGTCGTACTGCATATTCCGTGTTTTAAAATTACCGTTGAATCTTGCCCATGAAGATTCCCCCATCTGCAATTTCAGCAAAAATAGCTCTTGAGGGGCAGGGTGTTTCTACAATATAAGCGTTTAGTGTGAGATGAAAGTACGATGTCTCACAAGAAAGCTGTGCAAGTGTTAAATCGAACTCTGCAGTATTTGCGAGGTAGTACAGATATTATGGGAGGAATGGTAATTTTATTGGCTGTTGATTTCCGACAAACTCTCCCATTAATCCAAAGGGTTACACCGGCAGATGAAATCAGAGTCTGTATTAAATCATCAAGCTGATGGGCGAAATTTGAAAAATTCAGTCTGAAAACGAATACGAAACTGCATCTTCAGAATGACGTAGATTCGAGATATTATGCAGAGACGCTATTGAAAATCGGGGATGGATGTTTGGACGCAGTTGTGTGCTCAAGGTTATATTTTACTTTCTAGAGAATTTTGTAATTTAGTAGAAAAGGATGTAGATCTTATTGCACAATTTTGCCCGAGCTTGCAACAAAATTTAAATTGTAATCAGTGGTTATGTGCAAGATCAAAATTAGCGCCTAAAAATGACATTGTTAATAAAATCAACACTGAAATTTTAAAAGACGTATGGGGGGAGATGAAGGACCATTTATGAATGAATACAATCATGGATACAGAATAAAGTACTTCATATCCCACGGAGTTCTTAAATTCCCTTGAACTTTCGGGTGTACCCTTACATAAAACTAAATGTACCAGTTATGCTTATGCAAAATCTCGATGCTCCTTGACTATGTAATGGAACGAGGCTTCAGATCACAAAATTGATTGATGCACGAGAATATACTTAATGCCACTTTTTTAACAGGTGTCGGGAAAGGGAAAAGTTTTTATTATACCTTGAATTCCAATTATCCCCGCTGACCTACCGTTTCAATTTAAACGAGTTCAATTTCCAATCAAACTCAGTTTTTCTGTAATTATTAACCAAGCACAAGAGCAATTATTGCAACTAGCAAGAATGCATTTGGAAAAGTCATGCTTTTCCCATGGCCAACTATATGTAGCCTGCCCGAGTGTGCCCAATGGCCAAAATCTCTTCATGTTTGCACCTGATGGAAGAATATATAATATGGTACGCAGGAGCATGTTAGAGTAATATTCTGTTTTGAGCTCTTTTAAAAAGGAACTATTTATTAAACGTAGATACTTTCAACTTTTTAAAATATTAATAGCTTAAGTTATTGTGTGTGTGTGTGAATTTTCGTTGTTAATTATTATAATAAAGTATGTTTTCAAATTTTTTAAACTAAGTTCAATTTTAGAAAATTTAAATTTTAGTGGTCCCAGTCAAACAATAAAAAAAATTATCGTATTATTTTATTTAATTTCTAATGATAATGATTGTGGCTTTGACAGTTATTTAAAGACATCAACGGGAGCGAAGCCGCGGGTAAAAGCTCATAATTAAATAATTAAAAATGGATTTAATATGCTCAAAAACTACAATGTGTATCTTTTAATTAAATAATGATTAATTTTAGACACACGAACACCTGTAACATTTTTTTATCACAACATGTTAATCAATTCACATATAAACTTTGAAAATAACGCTTAATCAAAAATTCTACGTTTAATACTTGCATTGCCTTTTTTATGCATGTTAAATTATTTGTAGAGCAAAGAAATATTTTTACTGGGCAATTTACGTAAGGAAATTATAAATAAAACATCAAACAAAAATGTGTATGAATATTATGTTGATTATAGTAGACTTATCTGTTTCCAGCATCGATAGCAATTTTGTCTAGATAACTTTTTTCTCGATACTTATCAGAGAAAAATTATTTTTATATTAAAATGTGTTTATCATACCTTAGATATTTTAACGTCCTTGTATTTGATCATCAAAAATCCAAGAACAATACCAACGTAATAAGGACCTGCGTGAGTGAACGTCTTCATGTGAACTACATCTATGGTGGCTTGTATTTTCCTGCGGAAATAAGGAAAAAGTATTTGAAACCAAGTGGAATACATGAGAATAAGGAAGAAATCCATACCCGAATCGATGTGCAGTTCCTTTCAATTAATAAGGTAAATCAGCGAGAAGAGTTTTTCATTGAAACCAAGATTTTACGAAGCTATTTTCAATAATTTATACCACAAAAAATAAAATGTAATGGATTTAAAATTTCATTAAAAAATATCTTGCAATTCATAGATATTTACTAAAAATTCCATTTTAAATGAAATAGAATAAACTGTTTAAAATTTATCGCAACTATTTAATTATGTACTCGATTTATTAATCCATTCTATTTATTGATCAGCGAAACAAAAGAAAAACTCAAATTTTAGATAAAAATTTTTGACATAAGTTGTCATAACCACGATAATCTTTAAATATTGAAAATATTTGTTTTCTTGCTCTATTTTTTTTTTTTTTTTTTTTTTTTTTTGTAAAATTGAAAATATTATTGTTATTATTAGTAATGGTAATTTGTTCTTTCTGAAAAAAATCTAAATAACCTCAACATATACACATTCTTATAGTAATTATTTCAAAGTTTATGCGATTTTAAAACTCTTAAATGTATAACATCATTTTTTTACATTGGTATTTCAATTCCGCGTTTACTTTTCTAATACGTTTCAATGAAAATGCTTCAATATAATGAAAGTTTTATATAATATATATTACATATTCACATAAATTATAATATATAAAATTTATATAAATATATAAAATATTATAAATTTATAAGGTTTTATGTAATAATATTTTTTTTTAACTTATAATTCTTATTTAATGTGCCTTTTTAATTGGTGTTTTGAATTTACATCTGTATTTCCATCATACGTATGAAATAAATTTATTTGTTATTTATTAATGTCGCAACATGAAAACTATTGGCCATGAATGTTGTAACTTTAAAGTTAGACGAGGACGACACTTGAGCTGGCAAGTCACTATTCAAACTTCCACTGTACGCGAGAGCTTTAAGCATCAACGTATTCACGCGCATTAGTCCCTCTATACGGAATGTCTTTAGTTGCGCCAAGAATCGATCAGAAACAGCCCTTGTCACGGGTTCGTGACCATGACCCCTCGAATGTCGTGACTTGATGTACGAAATAAAGTGAAATTAATTAACTGTACGAATGATACATTGGCCCAGTGGTCGAGTGGTAGTGTATCGCGCTTCTTCACCCCAGTTCTATTCCCGGGCTGGGCAAGGTCGACTCAGCCTTTCATCCCTACTGCAGTGGGTCGATAAATGAGTACCAAGCGTGCTTAGGGATTTAAATAATGAGGGGTATCGCTTCAGACTGACCACACTATCGGGACATCTGCTCATGCACCTCAGCGCCCAATGGTCAAGTATGTTGGGATGGGTGCAGTAGGCCCTGCCCCTCATAGGCTGTTGCGTTACTGTGTTTGAGTTTTAAGAATGAAACATACAAACTATGTTGTAGACTCTCTTTCTATGACCAAATCTGATTAAATTACTTCAGGTATCCGACTACCCTAAAATCTTAACTTTCTTTTAAAAAATTGACAAAAATTTTATGATTTTATTGTATAGGCCATCTCTCTTATTAGCCTTATAAAAATACCAAGCTTTTTATTTTCTATTCCCTAGAACAAAAACTACAAGTGTTTTAGTAAAAACAGATCCCATAACTTTACATAAGATATCAAACTATACAATGCGTTTTACTCGAAATATGTTTTTATCGAAAAACTCAAACGGGGACGGTGATTGCTCAAAAAGTTTCTAAAATAATTTGCTGAAATTTTTTGTATGTGTTCAGTATAACAATAGAAGTGTTTTAACCTTCAGATTTATCAATCACTGATTTATTACAAAATTTATAGTTTATTATGTGAATATAATCACTGTTTTTTTAAGCAATTTCATATCATAACCAAGACAAAGTGCTCTAGTTTTTGGAAAAATTAAAATATTTCCTATTCTGAAGGTCATTTCAAAAAGGAATAGCAAAGTAATACAGCAAACTTAAAAAATTGAGAATTTGAGCATTTACTATTCGTACAGAGCGGGCCCCGTTTATGTAATATTTTGTCAATTTTTACCCATTTTTTCCCATTTCAGTAGTAATAATTTATTTTTCTCTTCTTAATTTTCGTCCTTTTTTTCTTAAAATGTATTAAATAAATCTAAAAACCACCAAAAAATCTCTATATCTCCATTTTCTTAAAAAAAAAAGTTGTCGCAAGTAGTCTGATACCTTACAGCAAATGTGTCAAACTCAAAAGCTAAAGGGCAACGAATAAGGTTTATCTTTAGGTGGGCTCCAAAAATAATAATAATAAATAAATATTCATAGAAACGTAAGTTAATTTCGAATAATAAAGTATAAAAAACAAACAAAAAACAGAACAAGGAAAATTTCATGTTTACCATCTGTCATTTGACATGTCTTTTCCGCTACAATCTTTCCTGTTCCGGGAGAAATTTGTATATAATTGTGTGCCGATATACTCGCGGGGCCGCAAAAATGTTCGTTGTGGGCCGCGAATCTGACACTCCCAGGGCCGCCGCATGAGGGTGGCAAAATTGTTTACCGCACGAGGTCGCCTGGGCCAGGAGGCGCCAAAATTTATAGTAATAGTTTCTTAATTTAATGTTACTTAAATAAAAGTTGTTAATTATACGCTTGCAGTTTTGCATGTTTTTTATTTTCTAAGCAATAAAAAGAGATTTTACTTTAGTTTTATATTTTAATTTTATTTTACTTTTGTTTTCGTTTCTGTGGGTGGTTTTCGTTTGTGTAAAACAAAATATGATTGCCAATACGAGCAGTAAGACAAACACGTTTTAATATTATAATTTTAAAGCCTTTCAGTTCGAAAGTTGAATTTTGAATACTATAAAAAAGTATTTCACATATAATTTGCAGAACTTTATAAGAGTGCAACAGAACCCCATTAAAGGGAGCCAAATTTCAGTTTGAACAAGGGCGCCTAATACCCCCCCCCCCTGGACACTCCTGTTGTAGAGTAATGAAATTTAGACAATGCAATTGTGTCTAGTTAATTGATTAAATTTTTAAGATCACCACAGGATAATTTAATGTCAAGAAAATGCATTTCAAATGTTAAATGCTGTTACATTAATAGCCAGTGTAACCTCCGGAATTTATTCGGTTAAGTGTTTGGTTATACCCACCATGAAAGATAAGTCTTATAAACGTACTGGATCGGAAAACAAACTTGTGTCTTGACTTTTTATTTTTAAAAACTGAAACAATTATTTTAAATCCCAGAATTGTTTGAGAATCTTGGAACTAGGTAACCAACGTACCTCGGTATAAAAGAACAAGATTGAATATGCACTATTTAACTTACTTAAGACAGCAGTAAACTGTCTCTGATTTAAGCATCGGGATCTTATAAAATGTATATAACTTTTTTTTTAATAAGTTAGATTAAAACATTCCCCATGTTTATTACTTTCGTGCCTTGATGAATAATACAATGCGTATTTTGTTTCATAAAAGCAACAAAAAATAGAGTATAAAAAAAAACGTTTAGCGAATTCTATCTATATTGTTTTTATTTGCGTTGGTTTATTATTTTATTATACACGGTGATTATAATTAAAGTTAAAGTTCCAAAATGCTATAAAAAAAAAGAGCGACTAATCAGAATGACGCCAACTTTGAATGGAATATTATTGAAGAAGAAGGAAAGCATGTGGTATAAGAAAAAAAATCCAAATTTTATCGACAGATGGCGTTGTAAGCGTCAGAATATGTAAATGAAAATACCTGTCATGCACCCCACTCATTTGAATTGTTAAAAAAAACGCCAGGTATACGACTTTTCCTCATTTAAAGTCTGAGAATTTCGCCGTGACTGTCTCATTGAAGGACCGCACTCTGCTTGTAAAGCTGTTTTACAAGAATAATGACTGTACACAAATAGCTCTGCAGAAATTCCGGACACTCAAGGCTATGAAAAAAGGCGTAGGTCCGATGACTGCCCAAGGTTTGGAGAAAATGATTCCAATATTCGAAGGGTCGGGTTCTTTTCATGTGCAATCTGGTAAAGGGAGGTAAAAAATTAATACGTGGTAGTTGAAGAAGTGGCCATAGCAGTGCAGGAGGAGTCGAGTTGTGGTTTGCAACCGTGCAGTGCTCGGGGAATTGCCCGAACACTAGACAAGCCTATAAGCACGGTGTATAAAATTCTACGAAACATCCTGCATTGCTATCCATACAAAATTAGCCATGTGCACATTAGTTACTTTCTTCTGACCTACAAACAAGAAACTTTTGCTTTGGAATTTCTTGCTCGCATGGAAGTGAACAATGAATGGCCGTGGAAAATTTTGGGGTCAGACGAAGCCCATTTACATCTGACAGCATATGTCAATACACAGAAATGACGAATATGGACAACAGAGAATCCACCCGCAACTCAACCAGTGCCACTTCATCCTGCAAAGCTCACTGTGTGGTGCGAGTTTATGGCATCATTTATCATAGGTCCATACTTTTTCGAGGAGACGGATGCTTTTGGTCCTGTTACAATTACCGTCACTATTCAGCACTATGAGTGTCTTTTGCGCAACCACTTCATTCCATTTCAACAGCGTGGTTGTGTAGATGGGATCATTTTTATGTTAGATGGTGCTCCTCCTCATATTGCAAATTCAGTGAAGCAGCTGCTAAAGCGGCATTTCGGAAATGCTAGATTTATCTGCCGCCATTTCCTTACAGCCTGACCGCCCCGATCACTTTATCTTAATCCGTGTGATTTTTGGCTGTGGAGCTATCTGAAAAATGTTGTATTCAGTGCTCCGATTGCACACTTAGCTGAATTGAAGTCACGCATTACGCAACACATTCTGAACGTGACCCCGGAGGCACTTTGATCAGTTGTGGAACGTGCTGTTTCTCGATTTAAACTTGTTGCAGACAACGGTGGACAGCATATTGAACATGTTTTGCGCCAGTCTCGCGAAATTTAAAAACCGATTTGATATAGGCTTTTTATGCGGTGTTTGGCCTCAGGACAATTAAAAAATGATTTTTCCCATCCGATGTGATTATGACCTTGCCGTGGTGGATGGACTTTCGTAACTAACAGTATCATATCTGAACAGTCATGCACATTGAACAGCACACTTGGTTTAACGCATAATTTAAACCTTCGCTGTTGTTTTACGATCCACAGTCATTTCCAATCGAACCTTTTCAAATTATGATGGCTACAGCGCCATAAAATTTTGGAACTACTTTTTTCTTTATATGTCATACACTTTCCCCCATCTTCAATAATACTCCATTCAAATTTGGCGTCCTTCTCATCAGTGGTTCTTTTTTATAGCGTTTTGAAACTTTAACTTGAATTATAATCACCGTGTACATTATTATGCGCCGATATATTGTCCGAGCCGCAAAAATATTCGTTGCGGGTACGGTTATGACACCCCTGACTTAAATAGTATGCTATATAGTTATAATCATACTTACCCACTGTTTCCTGAAGATACCTGGATTGTGGGAGGTAAATCCCATTGAAAAGTGAGCACTCCAACCACCACGCTGCATACTAAAACAACTGAGCAAATCAAACTGAGCCCTAGCTTGGGATACCTTGAAATAATATATAAATAATTAAATACCTTTCATTTTTTATTAAAAAGTATAAGTGGTGAGAAAAATTCAGTCCTTATATTAAAAAGTATAAACACTTCTAAATATTTCTAAAATCTTTTCTAAAGAAAAATATATTGCATTAAAGGAATGCTTAAAATAAATTTCTGAGTAAAATATATTAATAAAACAACTAAAATTGTATTAAAAATGAATCAAGGTAATAATAAAGCCCAGCAAGGTAAAATATTTTTCGCGAGAAATGGCTTTGTATAAAGGGTTTGAAAGGGATATGTTGATGTGTGAAAAATAAAATTCATTAATGAAATGGTGATGAAAAGACAAATTCTCAAAAAAATATACCATTCAGTATAAGACAACAAAATACAGAGAATATGGATCCAGCATAAGCTTCTGGAAATATTATTTAGGAAATCTTAAGTCCTATTTCACAAATAATTAAATAATAACTTAGACAAAAATAATAACTGTGAATTGATAAAAGCATAAATAATGTAAATTTGTAAATTAGTATTTAATTAAATTATAATTTTTCGAAGGAGATCAGATCGAGCTTAAAATCAGTGCTATATACCACTGTTTGTGAACACATTGCGACTCTATAAAATAATCATTAGAAATTTTTTTAAAAATTAGTCCACGTTTTATTTATAACACTTTAAATAAACGATTAAATTTACAGATCAATAAAACATAAATAATGCCGAAATTCCATAACTAATGCACCCCCCCCCCCCACACGCAACAATAAGAACTCTTACATGTCTTTGTACCCAATCTTATATTGTGAATGTCACGCTGCGGAATGGTATTCCAGATAACATCTGTCTTATGCCAAAGTTTAGCCATATTCTCTGCCAAACGAACAATACCAACTGGTTGTTGATCAACATAATTCCAGGCATGATCCTTTGGCGACATAAATGGGGAAAGTGCAGGCTATGGAAGAGGTGGAACTCGTGGTGCATTGAAGGAGGCTTGTGTATTCCAAGTAACATGGGAACGTGAAAAGCCCTGCTGAAATAAAGGTCCAGTAATGCTTTGTATGAGAGATAGGACCTTGGGCTCGACAACTTCCCCGCTGTGCAGGGTCTCCACAATTTCAAATGGGTAGTATCGCTCATGGTATCCAATAGCACCCCAGACCTAAACGCCAGGAGTTTGTCCAGTATGACTTTGAATAAGACAATCCTAGGTAAGGCGTTCATCTCTGTAGTGGCTGATAAGTACGCGAACATCGTTACAGTCCAGATTGTAGCGGGACTGAGAAGACTACTTGTGTTAATAATCGGTATGTCATTGGTTGTGTATGTGAGCCCACTGTAGCCAACAATGTTGCTGGGACAGTGTTAAGAATATTATGCGCAAAGGAGTACTTTCACTTAGCCCATGACGCAGCAAATGTCGATGAACTGTAATGGTAGACAATGACACATCTGTAGACGTGATTCAGAGTTATTTCAATGAGTAAAATGATGTTATGCAGTCCATCATCCCCGTGAACGACATATCTGTCGTCTCTTAAGGCTGTCTTCGCCAAATGTACTAGTACCTGAACTAAAAATGGAGCATATTTTCAAACAGAAAAATGTCTCAATTTTCATAAACATTTACAACATTGTAATTCAAACATCTGTTCATAATATAGGGTTATTAAAATGTCAAAATACTGCATAAGTAATTATTTTTTCCTTTTAAGGTGTAAAGAGGTTGCTCATTTAGCATTATAGTACAGGAAAAAATTGCGAAACACGTTTTAGACCAGAAAAAAATGGATCAATTCGGAAAAAAACAATGAGTATAATAAAATAAGCTGCCTCTATTCGATAGCGAAGCCAGAATGTGATATTAACCCTTTAAGGACTGGGCGATTTTCTGCGAGTCGCTCGCTAGGGACGGAGTGAATGCGTAAGGACTACTCCCTTCAGGACGGGGCGTTTTTGTCGCTAAGCCTAACTTAAGGGAAAAAAACTCATAAATAATAAAATTTCAGTCCTAACGTCGTAATTTTTGGTACCCCTTTAGATTATAAGTTGTCAGTTACATTAAAAGTAGAATGTAATAAAGTTTTTACTTTAACTTACATGAAGTGATATAAAAAATATGACTTACCTAGGGAAATCAATTTCGTAAGCACTATTCATTTTTTTCCAAAATTTTCATTGACAAAACACATTAATACACTTTCAAATTAATAAAAAAAATTACGAGAAAGATTTACAAAAAGAAATAGCAAAATTAAAATGAAGATTGAGTGTGAAAAATCTCGAAGCATGGAGAAACGCAAAGTCCTACATTGTATGATTTGCAAGCATAAAATGTTTGTTACGGTTTTTATTATTATTATTATTATTTACACACGGTTTGTGACTATACACTTTGGCTTTTTTCACCATTTTTGTTCATATTAAGGTTAGGAAAATGCCTTCGAAACAATCAAATAATAAGCTAGAGTCAAGGTTTTTGAAATAAGAAAAGTTCGCGAAATATATCCGAAAACAACAAAATCTTAAGCAGAACTGACGCTAAAACACCGCACACTGTTGTAAAAAAATAAGAAAAAAATATTCGATGAGTTATAAGAAGCGCGAATGTTTCATCTCAAGAGGAAAGTTTATGA